>VMBQ01006053.1:32305-58467 GCA_007657795.1 Dreissena rostriformis | reverse complement strand
AGCGACACACGATATTTTGCGCGATACACGAAGCGACACTCGATATTTGTACTGTTAAAATATCGCTGTAATAATATCGCCTGCCGACTCTCGAGTTTTTTTAAACGCTGTTACAGTAATGTTTAACAAATTATTATCAATTTGTATTCCCTGATTTTTTGAAAACGCGAGAAACAGCGATATTTTAACAGTAAAAATACAAAAAAGAACAATTCGCAAATAACATCTTTTCACGTAGTACATGTAAAGATAATTAGTATATCGGGACGTTCCCACTACACTACCATGCTGTTTAGAGTCGTGACTAGCAAATATGGTTTATTTCTTGTTTATTAGACCGACAGATGATCATTATTATTACGAAAAATGTATGCGTGTTCAAATGGCTATATGCAAGGAAATTATGCATGTGGACGCCCACTCTACTCCATTAAGAACAGTGTTAGGTCTCATTTAGTATCTCTAGTCCGCATTTAGACTCACGGGATCTATGTTTACCAGTCAACCATAAGATGTCCAGTTGTGTAAGAAAATATATATGCCATCTTGACCGTGTATTGTTAGTCTAGTCACATAATTTGGTAAGACTGGTATAGTAAATGCGTTTTTTTTTTGCATAAATATACTTCCAATTACACCATTTGTTATAAGTTGAACAAACTGTGCTACAATATGTACATTTAAAGTTGAATAACGTTTTAAGAGGGTTCCATTTTATCATTTGAATTTACACGAACTGCGTTTGTATATACCGCAGGACGTCTTTTTTTTAAAATTATTTTTTACGTTTATCGGATTACCTTGTACAAACACAAATACAGTGATATTCATCTACAATGTCGTTTGAGTTACACACTAAACAATACCGTTCGTTCCATGGTGTATTCTTTCTTTACTCTATATCGATGTATACGTAATAGGTGAGCCGACACACGGTATCAACAAAAATACTAACTTGGTTGGTATAATACCAAGATAAACTTTCATATTCTATCATGTGCTTAAATTGCCTTTGAAAAATTTATACAGAGTTGTCCACATTAGACCATTTTCGATGTCACATTTTCTTTAATAATAAAATGTGCTTGTTATTTTTTAAACGTGCGATATGGTCATTCGATAAATGCATTTATAATTATTTAATATTTAAACATATTTGTTGATAATTTTCAGGATATGATAACGACGAAAAACGCTCAAACAGTGCCAGAACATATGCTGTAAAGTCAACATATATTTTGATACACGAGAGTCTTAACCATCATTGCCTTGATCTGCAAAAGAGGGTCAGAACTCTTGTATGCAAGGTGTATGGTGAAGTGGACGCTATCGTTGAGAAGACTTATTACCACCACCAAGATCTTGTTTTTGTATATCGGATAAATCAAATGGCTAACACGTTGCAACAGCTATGGAAAGTGGTATATCCATTAAGCAATACATGTACCAAATTTCTCCTGAAGGAATGCTTAATATCAAAAAAAGAAATGGATTTATTGAACAAAACCGGCGGATTTCATGATCCGAACATAATGTATACAATTCAAAAACAGATACGTGACCTTGAAAAAAAGATAGATGTTTTGTATAATTTACCTCTTCACGTGTTACAAAGAAATTCATTCGATAAATACATTGAGTCTGAAAATAAAACCCAATCTGAACGAACCGACACGATGATACAGACAATAAATAACAGGTAAGGAGAATTTAGTTAAAAACGGAATATGAATGTAATGAAAGATGAATAGTATACGAACGTTCTGTCAAAATTCAATTTGCGTCTGCCTTAATAACACGACATAGATAACAAATTTAAAAGGTTAATTTAATATGAACGAAAATAAAGATTTAAATTTGCGACGATTCAAATGTGTAATGAACTTTCGTGACAACACATTTATTCTTATCGCTAGGCTTTTACTGACAAACATATAAACAACAACACAGCACATAATCGATGTGTCGCATACATGCATCTGTAACAAAAGTGGCATTTCACTATCCGTGTACACATTTTAAATGACATTATTTGTTTTACCATATAAAAGAAACTCAGTTTAAAATTAAAGGGGACCTATTGAAAGGTTGTTTCAATTTTGAAATTTGGCATTACATGCTTTTCATTAATAAATTAACATTAGGAAATTAACACCGGATTCAAATCACTGCCATTTGAATAATAAGGAAATTGCATTAACCTTTCGGCCTAACGGGATTTTGAACTGACTACTGCATCATGCACTTTACCTATGCAATCCAATGTGTTGTTAAATTGAACGAACACAAACTAATTAAAACGGTTCGAGTTGGTAACGCGTTATATCTATATCAATTTGATATTAGGATTATTAGAACATGTATACGTATTGTCAGTTATTGGCTACGTCGTTTGTATTCTGGTGCTTCCTGGTGCAGATAATTAAATAAATAAATATATATATATATTTATTATATATATATACGATTTTGTTGTGTGTGTGTTTTTTTTCTGATAGAAATTTTTCTGAAACCTTATAATTGTGTGTTATATATCAATGCTTCATCGGTTTTATTGAATAACATTTTAATTAATTTACCTTACCGAGTGCATTTAAATAATATAACGTATGTTATCAATAGTCAAAGTATAAACATGCTCTTTTTATTATTTCAGACTCAATCATCTGGTAAGTTGTAAGATCGTTCTCCTTAAAAAAATCATATATGTTAATGTTTTTATCGTTATAATTATAATCATCATAATAGCCATCAGTACCGTCACCGTTATCCGTACATGGGATCATAAATTAGCGATAACTGCAGGAATCGTCCTTTTCATCATCATCGTCATCATAACATCACTTCCATCACTTTCATCACTTCCATCATCTTTATAATCATCATCGTCGCCATTATCATAATCACTATCGTAATCTAAACCAGCACCATCATCGGATAATATTCGTAAAATCATCATTAACAAATACGGGATTGGTCGTTTTCTTGGTCATCGTCGTACAATTCGATTTCATCATTATCTTCCTCATCATTATGAACATCATAACCTTTATCATAGATATCATCATCATCGTCTCACAGTCGTATCGGTCAATCAAAGTTAAGACTTCCCCTGGAAATCTTTTCTTAACCAATTACAATTTACCATAATCCTAAACGATGCAGTTTAAAAAATATTATTTGATTTGGCGATTGTCAAATGGCTATCTAGTCTGAATGGTATAAAATATCCTGCATATGTCTTATCATCACATTGGCTGTCCTGTTAGCGCAGTGTTTGATACACGCGCATTTCACCTATGCGACCCGTGTTGATTCACCTATCTCGGCCATACAACATACAACACAGTATCAAACATATCACGCCCTGACCACTGAAATTTCCTTGAGCAAGAAATGTATCCCACATCTGCTCCTCTCCACCCAGGTGTATTAATGGGTACCTGTGAGGGAAATTAGCTGTGCCGTGGCTGCATACTGCGCCAAGTTAACGGACGACTTATGACCCAGTGAACAGGGAAAAAATATAAAGCGCCTTTGAACGCACATCTCGAGCGAAAAGGGCGCTCTATAAATGTGGTAACAAAAAAATATAAACAAAAAAATAAACAAATGATATAAGTTGGTGTCGCCGAAATAAACATTCTATGCAAAACATTTGATGTTTAAACGGCTTGAAAATAGAACACCGTAGTTAATCAATATTATGTCAGGTTCAGAAGCGTGTATGAGCATCGAAGTGTTATATAACAAACTCCTATCCCAAACATAAGCACGAATTATCATTATGTGGGGCTAGGCATTTAAGTGCAGGTATAGACTATAACTATTAAGCATTTGTGTAAATAAAAAAGCACATTAAATCAATTGCTTCCTGCTAAATTTAAATGTATGTGTTTGCTCTTTCTGAATGCAATAAAGTTCGTCGTAAAATTTGGGCTATCCGGTTAGCGCAGTGGTATGTACACGCGCTTCTAACCTCGGCGACCCGGGTTCAATCCTCGTTCCCAGCATTATGTGAGTTTGGTTGGTGGTCACGATACCGGATAGGTGGTGGGGTTTCCTCCAAATACTCTGGCCTACCCCACAACACAAGACTGCATTAAAATAAAAATAAATTATCTTTCAGTAACAACTAAAAAGCTGGATATTGCAGCTTAACTTCGAAAATTCATCCCATTTACGTTAGTCTATAACATTAATTAGGTAGAAGTGCTGGGACATACACCGGGTCCACATATAATGCTGCCTCAATCGCGGAACGACCTCATAATCATCGAAATACACACACACACACGCACACACACAGACACTCACACACACCCACGCATCAAGTATGTTGTTATTATATGTCCCTTCTCATTTCATTCCTATATCGAGGTGTCGTGAAAAACATTCATACATGCACTGAATCTAAACTTGTATATAATATAACGGGAGGTGTATAGTCTTGTTGGTTTGCGAGTCAATATTTAAGCAGCTCTGATTCTCAATCACGTGTACAGTTTGCTACGAGCAAAAAAATCAAACATAGGTATTGCATGTCTTTCAGACCAAAGAAGACGAGACGTTTCGACTTACGATGTACGTATGAATACAAACTCGACTATGGCTTGCATTAATTAATTATAATAATAATGTATGGATTTATTAGTGCATTGTAAACACACAGATTATGTGTAAAGTTTTACTTAGATGAAATCAGTATGTGCGTCTTTAAAATAGTTATTGGTTCTATTTTACAGGCTGAATAGGACTAATCAAGCGGTAAGTTTAAGCAATAATTGTTGGCTAAGGGTTGGTTATTTTGGCAATAATCAAATGTTCGGATGCATAGGAGTTATACAATATGCGCACTCAAATCTTAAATATATAGATTACACATTTATCGTTTTTTTGAGAAACGTTTGGTGAAATTCGTACACAAATTAGTTCTCAATGGTTGCACATATAGGGGCGCCGTACTTCGACCTAGTGACATGCGAGTTTATACGTGCTCAACTGCGACTTTATCTTTGTTCCGCCTGCTAACTGTTTAAGATTCAGTTTTGCGCTAATGACTGTTACATACAGTTTACCAAAAAAAAGCTATGTTCCAGAAAAAATCTGACACGCCATACTCCCAGACGCCCAATCGCCTGCATACTCGGGCGCTGCGCATAAAAATGAATGTTGTAAACATTGTCATTTTAGTATGATGTTCGGATACATGGTAGCAATCAAAACATGTTAAATGGCAATTACCAGTTCAGCATTAATTTGATTGCATACAGTCATGTTGTTGTTATTCTAGTTTTCAAAACGTGCGGGAACCATTAAAAAGGAACAAATCTTAAGCGTCTGTATGTTGATGGTTGGTAGGTGATTAACAGTTTGTCCATATGGAGGTAAATTCTTTATCTTTAATACCGGTAAAATCGATATCTGATCCGGTTTCAGAAGCGCCGTGGATGATGATTGAATAGTACATATTTGCATTATTTTCCCAATATATATATATACTGGAAAGCCTCATTACTTAAGACTTTTGTGAAATGAAAAATAAACAGTGGTTAATTTATGCAAATAATTAATGGTATATTACTTATATTTATGAATTAACTAAAAACCAATAACGATTTGAAACAAAAACTTTATGCTGCATTTGTAATTGTTTTTTTTTTGTTTCTGTATATTTCCATTCAATATAGTTCCCCATAAGTAAGTTGTATTATGGATAATAATATATGGCATTTCTTATTGAATTCCTATTTCTTGGTGAAGTGCAATCAAGAAAAACAATCAGTTCTTAGAATGTTTTTGCATGGTTTTATAATATATTTTAATTACGAGAGTATTTTAATCTTTATGGGCCATGAGTTAACGATGTACTTTTCATCCGTGTACTGCTTTCACTGACTGCTATTTCTAACAAATACTGTACTTTTTTGCAGTCAGAACATGAAGAGAAATTTCGGGATGCGATGTAAGTACATGCAAATGGTATTTATTTATGAGTAATGTTTTTTTTTTTGCAATTAAAGCGAAGTTTGCGGAAATATTTGGTCAATTATTTATGTTTCATGTAATACATATTAAATTTCTACCAAAAAGGGATTATTTAAATTTATGTATTTTAATTCATTTATCAAATAGTGCCACTAATGCCCATATAGCCAAATGTGTTTTTACGTAAACGTAAATAAAAAAGCTGGTTTGCATTTAGACAAAGGTCTAGCTTAATCCTTTTCAAATGACCCCGCCCCTTTAACACAATACACTTTCTACAACGTCCACTATGCATGGTACAATATACATGATCAGTAAAAAACCGACCAGTTACTGTGGCCTGTAAAACTAAATATACAGCAATAACAATCGACAAGCCTTATTTTCAAACTGACCATATATGCCGAATACCAATAACAATGATATGTTTTTTTAATTGTTACCAAAAAAGGACATGCAATAGGAAGCAATTTGTTTTGTTTTCCATTTGACACCGTATTTCAAAAATGTTTATATAATTGTTAAAAATAATCGGATTTGATATGCGAAACGTATATAATCATAAATATGTATGTGGGTATAATGGATCGTGCCACTTTAATATATACTAAATAGTGTCGTTCTTGACACGTTTCAGCTCGACTAGGTTAAAGGACATGGAATATAAATTAAAGGAGAAAGCAGAACTTATGGAGTCAAAGGTATGTTTTAACAAAAATATAAAACAAATTGGCTTGTCAGCGGGAGTAAAAGAAGAAAAGAAATGAAACATAGGGTACACTGAAACCAAACATAGTTTCGGAGCTTCAAAGTTTTCCAATAAACTGTACGGTATGCGTTATTATGCCGCTTTAAACGAATATATGACATCCTATGGCATGTGATGTGATTTTTATATGCATAAATGACACATATAAATTATAGTTGTTATAACTATTGGCAGGTCTAGTAGCATGCACAAAATTATGTTTAAAGTCGATTATTGAATGCTTAACCCGAGTTCTACACATCGATGAAAACATAGTTCGTGTACGAAACGTCTCAAAAGTATCCGTTGTACGATGTTGAACAATTTACTAAACTATGTTGAAATAACAAAATATCATGAAGTGACTCTAAACAATATTACTAAATTAAAACGTCATTCAACAGTTTAAAACGATATTGAACGTCGAACTTAAACAACGTAAGCATTTTATCCTGGTTACTCAGTATTTGTGTCGTATGCCCGAGAGCACATATTCTGTGACGAATTCCAAGGGAATGTTTTTCGTGGACATAATATGCACCAGTTTGCTATCAAAATTGCTGGTCTTTTGCGATCCAGTAATTTAAGTGACAGAGATAACTGTGTCTACGTAAATTGGTATGACACTGAAATCAGTGTGATGCATAAGTTGTATGATCTGCAAACACAATGCTGACTCACAGACCGCCCGGCCCGCATTCATTTAATTACGCACGCAAAATTGTATTAAAATCGTAATCAAAAGTTTACGTCACTTTTCTGTTTTGATTAGATTGTCTTCATAGAGGTATATTAGCTTTGTTTATTTCTGTTTGCATCTGCCTTACGATGGATATAGAAATAATGCCTTACCAGAAATATTAACATGAGAGTTAACGTCTGCTTGTCTTTTAATTAAAGCAAACTGATCAATTGTCTGCAAAAAAAAGGACACAGCATAAACACATTAAACATAAGCAAATGATATAAGTTCGTGTCGCCACCATGAACAATCTATGCAAAACATTTGCGTTTTAAACAGCTTGAAAATAGAACATCGCCGTCTATTAATATTCCATCTTGTTCAGAAGCGTGTATAATCATCGAAGTATATATAACACATTGATGTCTCAAGAATAAGTTAGAAGTATAATTTTGTTGGATTATTCATTTAAGGGAGGTGATATAACTTACTATTTAGCGTGTGTGTACCTAATAAAACAAACGCATTCAATCAATTACGTCCTGCTTATTTTCGATTAGATGTATGTGTTTGTGCCCATGCATTAATGCACTGAATGTAAAATTGTATATTATTTAACGAGAGGTGTTCAGTCGTGTTGGTTCGTCAGTTAATATTTAAGCAGTGATTCTAGTTTTTAAAACTTGCGGGAACCATTAAAAAGGAACAAATCTTGAGTGTCTTTATGTTAATGGTTGGTAGGTGATTAATAGTTTGTCCATATGGAGGTAAATTCTTTAACTTTATTTCTGGTAAAATCGATATCTAACCAGGTTGAGAAGCCTTATGGATGATGATTGAATTGTACATATTTGCATACTTTCCCAACATACATACTGAAATGCCAAATCGATTTAAGACTGTTTTTGAGACACAAAAAATATAAAGTGGTTCATTAATGCGAATAATTGAGGGTATAGTACTTATATTTATGAATTAACTCAAACAAATAGCGATTTGAAACAATAACTTCATGCTGCACTTTTAATTGATGTTGTTTGTGTAGTTTTTCATTCTATAAAGTTCCCCGTAAAGTAAGTTGTATAATGGATAATAATATATGGCATTTCTCATTGAATTCCTATTCTTGGTGAGTGAAGTGCCATCAAGAAAAACAATCAGTTCATAAAAATTGTTTGCATGGTTTTTATTTTTTAATAGCGAGAATATTTTAATCTTTATGGTCCAAGAGTTTACGCGGCAATTTTACGAGTTTTTTTATCCGTGTACTGCTTTCACTGACATATAGTTCTAACAAATAGTGTATTTATTTGCAGACAAAACATGAAGAGGAATTTCGAAATGCGATGTAAGTACACGCATATGTCATTTAGTTATGAGTAATGTTTTTATTTGCAATTAAAGCGAAGTTTGCGGAATTATTCGGTCAATTATTTATGTTTGATGTAATACATGTTAAATCTCTACCAAATAAGGATTAATCAAATTCATATATTTTAACTCATTTATCAAATTGAACCACTACTGCCCATATAGCCCAATGTGCTTTTTACGTAAACGATAATACAATAGCTGGTGATAGTTTAGACAAAGGTTTTGGTTAATCCTTCTCGAATGACCCCGCTCCTTTAACACAATACAATTTCGACCGCGTTCACTATAAAGTATATAAATAATCAGTAAAAACACGACCATTTACAGATACGGAATGTTAAACTAAATATACGGAAATAACAATCGACTCGCCTTGTTTTCAATCTGACCATAGACACCGAATATCAACTATAATGATACGTATTTGTTTTTACTTTATAACCAAATACTATGCCATAAGATGCAATTTTTACTTCAGTTTGAAAGCTTAATTAACAAATGTTTTCATGACGTTCAAAACTAATCGGATTTGATATAAGAAAGTTATATTTAATCATATATGTGTATGTGGGTATACAGTTTGTATCCCTAAAATATAAACGTTCTTTATACGTTGCAGCTCGACACAGTTAACACACATGCAAGAGAAAATAGACATTGGGGAGTCTAAGGTATGTTTTTGTTATTTTAGCCATTCATTTTACTTGTCAAGGTGACTACCGGATAATGTAATGAGGTCATTAATTAAAGATATGTCTGTACTCAACGTATTTTCCAAATTTATAAGGAAAAGCCCTACCGACGTTTTATTGTTTTACCATTTCGAATGTTGATTATCCATTAATGAACCAATATTTAAACAATTTACTTAGTCAGGAGTGTTATTTTGAATGTGTTTACATACATTCATTTTTCAAACATTGAAAAATAATTATTTTTAAAGTATTTTGCCCCACTTTTGAATATTGAAAATTATGTTTGAATTAATTGTTAAAGGTTCTTGTTTATCCGGTGTATGCTAAATCAATCGAAATACAAAACAATTACCAAAATGGCGCTAGACAATCTATGCAAAACGTTCGAGGTTTAAACAGCTTGAAAATAGAGCACCGTCGTTAATAAATATTCCATCTTGTTCAGAAGAGTGTAAAGGTATCGAAGTATAACATAACACATTGATGTATCGGGAATATGTTAGAAGTATAATTTTGTTGGATTATTCATTTAAGGGAGGTAATGGAACTTACTATTAAGCGTGTGTGTACTTAATAAAAAAACGCATTAAATCAATTACTTCCTGCTTAATTTCAATAAGATATATGTGTTCGTTATTTCTGCATTCACTGGTTAGCGCAGAGGTTGGTACACGCGTATCTCACATATGTGACCCGGGTTCAATCCTCATTTATGGCTTATGTGAGTTTGGTTGGAAATCATCATACCGGATAGCCGGGGTTTCCTCCGGTTTCTCCGGCTTGCCCCAGAATACAATTCTGCACCACAATAAGTAAGTCATTCGTCCCACTTTCGTAAGTCTATAACATTTATTGGGTAGGAGTGCTGGGACAAACTCCGTGTGCTCGCATAATTTTTCCTCAGGCTCGGAAGGACCTAATCAACTTCGAAATACACACACACAAACACGTCGTTAAGTATCTTGTATAATTGATATGTGCCCTGGAGAACATTCATCAATGCACTGAATGTAAAATTGTATATTATATAAAGAGAGGTGTTCAGTCTTGTTGGTTCGTGAGTTAATGTTTAAGCAGTTCTGATTCTTAAACACATGTACTCTTTGCTACGAATAAAACTATAAAACATACGTATTGCATGTCTTTCAGAGAAAAGAAGAAGAGATTTTTCGGATTACGATGTAAGTATGCATACACACTCGTATATGGCTTGCAATATTGATTATATTAATAATTTATTGATTAATTAATTCATTGTAAACAAACGGATTATATGTAATGTTTAACATGGATGAAATCGGTATATGCCTCTTAAAAAATGTATTTGTTTTATATTACAGGCTGAAAAGGACTAATCAGGCGGTAAGTTTAAGAAATACTGTGTGGCTAAGGGTTGGTTATTGCGGTAATAATCAACTGTTCGGATGCATTGGAATTAAACAATATGCGCACTCAAATATAAAATATATAGATTACAAGTATGTCGTTTTTGAGAAACGTTTGGTGAAATTTGCAAACAAACTAGTTCGCAATGGTTTCACTTTTAGGAGCGCCGATTTTGGAAAAGATTTAACTCGCCTCTATACTCGGGCGTTGCGCATAAAAATAAATTTTAATAACATTGTCATTTTAGTGTGATGTTCGGCTACATGATAGCAATCAAACCATGTTAAATGGCAATTACCAATTCAGCATTAATTATGATTGCATACAGTCATATTGTTGTGATTCTAGTTTTTAAAACTTGCGCGAACCATTAAAAAGGAACACATATTTAGTGTGTGGTTATGTTGATGGTTGGTAGGTGATTAATGGTTTGTCCATATGAAGGACAATTCTTTTACTTTAATTCTGGTAAAATCGATATCCTATCCGATTGATACGCGTCGTGGATGATTATTGAAGTGCACATCTGTGCATAATTTTCTCAAACAACACAAAATGAACTGCCTGATTGATTTATACTGTTATCGAGGAACCGTATTCAAAGTGGTTCATTTATGCGCATAATTTAGGGTATTCTACTTATGTTTATAAATTTTTGTTATGAACTAAATACAACGTAGCAAATTCAATCAGTAACTACCTGCTGCATTATTAGTTGTTGCTCAGTATTTCTGCATTCACTGTAGTTTGCCGTCAAGTAAGTTGTACAACGGATAATAATATATGACATTTGTCTTTGAATTCCTTTTTCATGGTGAGGTGCAATGAATAAAAATCATCTGTTTGTATACATTATTTGCATGGTTTTATATTATGTTTTAATAACGTGATTTTTTTAATCGTTTGCGTATATGAGATTACAAAGTAATATTTATAAGGTCAAAGTTTTAAGACGTTGACTGCTTTCTACAAACAATTTTATCCAAATTGTACTGTTCTTTTTTCAGTTCAAAGAAGAAGAAGAATTTCGGCATGAGATGTAAGTACTTAATATACAATAGTAAGGTTTCCGCAGCTATTATGTTCGGACATTATTGTTTATCAATTGATGTTTTGCTAACATGTTTGATATGTAAAGTTTAACATCGATAAAAACAGTGTATTTGTTTTAAATTACAGGCGGAAAAAGAATAAAGATGCGGTAAGTTAAATATTATTATACTCGTATTGCTACTGTTACAGTAATATTTATATATTCATACGACAACGTGCGACACTAGGATATTTTGCTTCCACGATATATACGTAATTGTACTGTAAATAATGAAAATAATTATGACAGAATGACGGTAAATAAGTTATGTATTCGAATTCTAATATGCAATATGCCCCTTAATATATTGGAGAATATATTACAAACGAAGAGGAATTAATATAAGTGTTACATCGACCTTGTTTTCCAATCCAAAACACATTCATGTTTGGTATCTGTATATTTCGAATAATGTTTACATGTGTATATGTTTACATGAACTATTTGCTTGAAATAAAGTTTAAACTAAGAATATACTATTAGCAAATTTTAAAGATCTTGGTATTGATGTTCTATATAATTTATATTTAAGTATGGATTCCATAAAATGAACATCGGTTAGTGAATGGTATTTATGTCTCTGTCTGCAGTGTACGTTAGTATTTACTGCGACTTATTTCAATTATTGATGTAAAACCGTCTTCAGATCTTCCTTCAGGATGAGAAAGAAGATCAGTTAAGAAAACTGATGTACGTATAATTTATTGTTTCATGTTGTTAATATATTGTTTAATATTTTGATTTTGCATATGTTTTTCAATCGTTAAATCCCGTATTCTAAACGTGGTTTTGACACATTTTTTTATGACACTTGACCAATAGAATGCTTTCAATCAATGCTTGAGTTGACCAGTCATCGATTGATATTTGTACTGGTATTTAAGAAACGCAAATGGATACATAATCTTATTAATTGACTATTTACCCTTGCTTGAACAGCCGACATCAATGGTCATTAATTTACCCGTCTACTGGTTTGAATACCGACGAGTGTTACGATAAATCATGTTGAGCAATATACATCACACATTGTTCTTAGTAAGACGTTATTAACACAATATGTTTAGAGTCATTAATCAAAGTACTGACAGTACTGGTGTGACGATGCTTTTGAAGAGGATGGATATAAAAGCATCAAGTTAACTAGAAATGGCGCGGCAGCGGCCCACGCGTATCCCCACGCCGCATAGATGTTATATTAGTTAATCTTTGGTTCATGACATCAAGATAAAAACATACATTGATTTGTTTCCATTTTCGACAATTGTGACACACAGACCATAACAAGCTCAAAGGTTAAGGTTCATAATTAAAAAAAAAATTAGAATAGAATGTCAGGACAAATTTCGAAATCCTATCTCCAACTTGTCTGACAAAGGCTTGTCCAACTTGTCTGACACAGGCTATTCCAACTTGTCTGACAAACGCTAGTCTTACTTGTCTGACACAGGCTAGTCCAACTTGTCTGACAAAAGCTAGTCCAAATTGTCTGATACAGGATAGTCTTACTTGTCTGACACAGGCTAGTCTAACTTGTCGGACAAAGGCTAGTCTAACTTGTCTTACACAGGCAAGTCGTACTTGTCTGACACGGGTTAGTCTTACTTGTCTGACCCAGGCATGTCTTACTTGTCTTACAAGGGCTAGTCTAACTTGAATAACACAGGCTAATCCAACTTATCTGACAAAGGATAGCCCAATTTGTCTGACACAGGCTAGTCCAACTTATCTGACACAGGCCAGTCAAACTTTTCTGAGAAGGCTAGTCCACGTTTTCTGACACAGGCTAGTATCACTTGTCTGATACAGGCTAATCCTACTTGTCTGACACAAGCTAGTCTAACTTGTCTGACACAGGCTAGTACACCTTGTCTGACACAGGCTAGTCTAACTTGTCTGACACAGGCTTCTCTTACTTGTCTGACACAAGGTAGTCCAACTTGTCTGACACAGGCTAGTCTAACTTGTCTGACACAGGCTGGTATAACTTGTCTGACACAGGTTAGTCCAACTTGTCTGACAAAGGCTAGTCCAACTTGTCTGACATACGCTTGTCCAAGTTGTCTGACGCAGGCTGACACAGGCCAGTCCAACTCTTCTGACACAGGCTAGTTTCACTTGTCTGAGACAGGCTAGTCTTACTTGTCTGACACCGGCTAATCAAACTTGTCTGACACAGGCTATTCAAAGTTGTCTTCCACAGGTCAGTCCAACTTGTCTGACACAAGCTAGTCTAGCTTGTCTGTAAAATGCTATTCTAACTTGTCTGACACAGGCTAGTCCAACTTGTCTGAAACGGGCTTGTCCATTTTGTCTGACACAGGGTAGTTTAACTTGTCTGACACCGGCTAGTCCAACTTGTCTGAAACAGGCTAGTCCAACTTGTCTGCCACAGGCGAGTCCAACTTGTCTGAAAGAGACTAGTCTTACTTGTCTGATACAGTCTAGTCCAAGTTGTCTGACACAGGTTAGTCAAACTTGTCTGGCACATGCTAGTCTAACTTTTTTGACACAGGCTTGTCCAACTTTTCCGACACATGCTAGTCCAACTTCTCTGACACAGGCTAGTTTAGATTGATTGACACAGGCTAGTCTAACTTGTCGGACACAGGCTAGTCAAACTCGTCTGACACAGGCTTGTCTTACTTGTCTGACAAAGACGAGCCTAACTTGTCTGATACAGGCTAGTCTAATTTGTCTGACACAGGCTAGTCTAACTTGTCTGACACAGGCTAGACTAACTTGTCTGACAAAGGCTAGTCCAACTTGTCTAACACGAGCTAGTCCAACTTGTCTGTCAAGGGCTAGTCCAACTTGTCTGAAACAGGCAAGTCTAACTTGTCTGACACAGTCTAGTCAAACTTGTCTGACACAGACTAGTCAAACTGGTCTGAGACAGGCTTGTCCAACTTGTATGACACAGGCTATTCTAACTGTGTGACAAAGGCTTATCTAACATGTCTGACGAAGGCTATTCCAACTTGTCTGACACATGCTAGTCTAACTTGCCTGACACAGGAAAGTCCAACTTGTCTGACACGGGCTATTCCAAGATATCTTACACGGCCTAGTACAAGTTGTCTGACACAGGCTATTCTAACTTGTCTGATACAGGCTAGTCTAACTTGACTGACAACGGCAAGTCTAACTTGTCCGACACAGGCTAGTCCAACTTGTCTGACAAAGGCTAGTCCAACTTGTCTGACACAGGCTTGTATAACTTCTCTGACACAGGCTAGTCCAACTTTTCTGACACAGGCTAGGTCAATTTGTCTGAGACAGGCTAGTCCAACTTATCTGACACAGGCTAGTTTAACTTGTCTGACACAGGCTAGTCTAACTTGTCGGATACAGGCTAGTCTAATATGTCCGTTACAGGCTAGTTCAATTTGTCTGACACTGGCTAGTCTAACTTGTCTGAAACAGGCTAGTCATACTTGTCGGACACAGGCTACTCCCACTTGTCTGACACAGGCTAGTCTTACTTCTCTGACACAGGCTTGTCTAACTTGTCTGAAGGAGGCTAGTCCAACTTGCCTGACACAGAATAGTCCAACTTGTCTGACACAGGCTATTCTTACTTGTGTGACACAGGCTAGTCTGACTTCTCTGACACGGGCTAGTCTAACTTGTCTGACATAGGCTAGTCTAACTTGTCTGACACTGGCTAGTCCAAATTTTCTGACATAGGCTTGTCTTACTTGTCTGACACATGCTAGTCTAACTTGTCGGACACAGAATAGTCCAACTTTTCTGACACATGCTAGTCCATTTTGTCTGACACAGGCTAGTCTAACTTGTCTGACACAGGAAAGTCTAGCTTGTCTGACACAGGCTTGTCCAACTTTTATGACACAGGCTAGTCTAACATGTCTGGCACAGGCTAGTCCAACTTGTCCGACACAGGCTAGTCTGACTTGTCTGACACAGGTTTTTTCTAACTTTTCTGACAAAGGCTATTCTAATTTCTTTGAAACAGACTAATCCAACTTGTCTGACAAATGCTTTTCCAATATGTCTGACACTGGTTTGTCCAATTTGTCTTACACAGACTAGTCGAACTTGTCTGACACAGGCTAGTCAAACTTGTCTGACACAGGCTAGTCTAACTTGTCTGACAGGGGCAAGTCTTACTTGCCTGACACAAGCTCTTCTAACTTGTCTGACACTGGCTAGCACAGACTATTCCAACTTGTCTAACACAGGCTAGTCTAACTTGCCTGACACAGGCTAGTTCAACTTATTTGACACAGGCTCGTCTAACTTGTCTGACAAAGGCTAGTCTAAGTTGTCTGACACAGGCTAGTCTAACTTGTCGGACACATCCTAGGCTAACTTGTCTGCAAATGTTAGTCCGACTTGTCTGACACATACTAGTCTAACTTGTCTGAAACAGGCTTGTCTAACTTGTATGACACAGGCTAGTCCAACTCTTCTGACACAAGCTATTCTAACTTGTCTGAAACAGGCTAGTCTAACTTGTCTGACACAGGCTTGTTTAACTTGTCTGACACATGCTAGTCTTACTTGTCTGACGAAGGCTAGTTTAATTTGTCTGACATAGGCTAGTCCAACTTGTCTGACAAAGTCTTGTCAAACTTTTTTGACACAGGCTAGTCCAACTTGTCTGACACAGGCTAGTCCAACTTGTCAAAGAAGCAGTTAAAATCGTATTCCACTGTTATTATTGAGCTTCCTAATAATTTAAACATTTTTTCGGCATTTGCCAATATTTCGTGCTATATGGATATTATTTAAAATGTAATGTAAATCTGCTAGCTCTTGTCAATACTATTTGAATATTTAATACTTACTTTGAAGCTGAATAAATAATTGTAATTATCACGTTAGGAAAACAACTTAATTCGATTACGAGTGCATGCACTACGATGCAGTAGTTTGGCACCATTTTTTTATCAAATCACTTCATTTAGCAACAATTTTGGAATCGTGTTTAACGTAAGAATATAAAATAAAATTTTATCGTGAATTTATAAAAAAAAAATAATATGATATAATAAATTTAAAGGTAAGGCCTATTCGTCTATTACAAAGCGTCGGGATGTATACCCGACCGGAAGGGGACTCCTGTATTGCGTGCAATAGGGTTAAAACATGTATGCATGAAATAACACCAAAACGCGTTTTATATGTTTTCGTAACACTGGCAACTAGTAAGAAATAAAAAACACTTATACTCTTAAAATATTGTATGTGTTTCGTTAACTAATGTCGTACTTACAATGTTTCAGTATGGATGGGTTCAAAAAAGTTCAAGACAATCTCGACGCTCTCAATAAGAAAGTACATGCTTTGGAAGTAAAGGTATATTCAAACACAACAAATGCCTAATTTCCTTAATCATTATACAGAAGGAAATTAACTATATGTGTGTTGAACAAATCATTACTAGAGGCAAATAATTATACAAATAAAATTGTATATGTTGAAAGAAATGTTTCGGAAAATAAATTTTTTTTCAAGTATCTGCATAATATGCTTATCCCGTGATTTGAATATGAATGATGGCCTGTTAAATATAATGCGATCATGCAGTAATATTGTATTACAAGTATAATAAGTTCTGCTTTCCAAATACAAAGCCGTCTTGACCATCGACCATCCACAAATTCATTGCGCCCTCACGATCTTAAATTTTACGTTTTAATATCATGTTTTCAAAAGCCGCTAATGTGCGAAAGAGAACATCTACTTTCTTTGTCGTGATCAATTTTCTCGTAAGGATAACCTGGTGGAGAATTGGCCGACAGTAATAGTCGAATGATTTGATTTCATAAAAGTATAGTTTGATCTCAAATAACAAAGTATGCAATCCCAATTAAACAATTTGGTTTTTAAATTTTGGAAAAAAATGATAATAATAAAATTGGTTCTTTAGAAAATTGATTGATTGATTATTTGTTTGCAGTTACTATGTTATTGGTTTATATGCATCAGAACTATTTCCTTTGAATTCAGACTGAAGGCCAACATCAGGTGGAGGAAAGAACGCATCCTTAGTGGGTAAATGATATTATAGGCGATGTTGTTTCGCAAACACTAAAATACAGACAATCAGTTTACTGAGTTAACGGAACATGTGTGTATCATTTTCAGTAACACAACATTTAGACATTTCTAACGAGTCGTTGAAACGATATCATTTTCAGTGCGTATTAAATATGGCAAATGTCTATTATATTCACAAGAACTTTAAAGTCAGCACGCTCAATAAACAAGAATGTAAAATATAATAGATGTTTCTACCAAACTAAATGACATCGGTTGCACATCTATGCGTTGATTCTTAAATTAAAGACAATTTAAGTGGTTTGGTGCGGATCCTGATTACATATTGGTAACAAGTTCGTATCTGTTAATTTGATTTAGTGTATTTGATGTCTTTGTACAACGTTACTTGTGTTGATTAGTTTTGTTAAATTTATGGAATGCTTACACACGTCATTTGCATAATAATGGTGTGAGTGGTAATGACATGAGAGAATGTTAAAACCCTACAAAAAGAGCTTCAGTACAATATGTGCTAAGAAATAGTGTGATTTGAGGACGCATATTGTTTATACTCGAACATTTCTCAATGTATTAGTTCATTGAATATGATATTACAAGTACAAGTTCATGATTGTCTTAATCTGGGTTTATGATGCGCAGTGTACTTATTCATTCTATATTGTAACTAACATGTATGTATGCAAAGAAATAAGACACTTAAACAGGAGTTGTATAGATGCATATTGTTGTAAATTTATATAAGCATATGTGGAGTATTGGAAGTGGAAGGATATGAGTGTTCGTTTGTTGACTTAAAAACTGCTTTCAAAATATATGATATCAATGCCTTTAACATGCAATGATTTATATTTAAAAACGCACATTTTCAGAAGAAAAATAGTATTAATTTTAATGACATACAATGGCAGTGATCAGAAGTTTCACTGATTTTTTATATCTTTGTTTTAACGCCAGCTCCATTGTTTACCTTTTATCGTGGACAATTTATCAATGTTTACTGTAATGTGTGTTAATTTCAAATTAATAGTACGTTGATGAGTATAACCATTTATCTATATTCAAAGAGCACACACTTCAGTGCTTGTGTATAATCAGTGAATTTTTGTACATACCACTTGATGTTTCTGTTTTATTCACGTTGATGTGTATTATAGATCATGCTTAGTATAGATGTGTTGTATTGCATGCTTAAATCTAAATACGTTAATGTACCTGTTAGTGTATATGCCACTGTTGCTTTATAAGTTGTCTGCATGTAATGACATGTTAAGTTTTCCATTACTAATATACATTTGATCATATATGTAATGCAGTTTAATATGTATTCGTCCTTCGTGATTGTTGTATATAGACAGATGTTGATGCAATAATATTTATTGATTAAGCGTCCCGTAAACATAAACGAAGTGTGATCAATACTCACACCATTTTGATAGCACTACAACTGTGTGTAAATCCCAGATACTTAGTAGTTTAACACCAACAAAAACATCTATGTGTTTAGCTGTTTGTGGTATTAAGAAACTGAGGCTTGATCGTATGCACAAAAACAATTCGTCACATTAGAAGCCATACTTGTGCACATAATGTTTAGTGTGGTGCTTCAGACTATAATCGACATTACTTTAAATAGTTGAATTCGTCCTATAATGTCCTTTGAAATGTATATTATATTATTTTCAATATGCTATAAAATATCCATCAAGTAGTATAAGCAGTTAATAAAATGTGTTTCTAAAAAGATGTTCAATATTGGTGGCAGATGCCCGTGTGTGTTATTAATAGAACAGTTTAAATGAATGTTATTTTTTATGCAAAACGTTGTTTTTAATATTCGATACGTACTTTTGCCTGTATATGCATATGCATACCTTTGAAAGGTATACTTTTGGATGTCATATTGTTGTATGATAAAATGCTTACTTAGGAATTTAAAAAGTTTGAAAATTGTTGTACAGAAATGATGATGTAATAAGTAGTTTGATATCGAAAAATAAAAATATTTGCAAACAATGACACAAATTAAACAATCAATGAAGTATTTACCGAGATTTAAGATCATATGCCTCTGTGTTTTAACATTTCATTTATTATTTTTTGTTTGTTATTAATGTTTGTTTATATAGTTTTCCTAAATATCTGCTTGTGAAGCAAAATACGATATCACTTATAATGTTTTTCATTGGGATATCCATTCACATTCGATTTGATTTTTGCCTTTCTTTTTATTGTAGTTACCAAGATCCTGTGCAAAACAAAAAGTGAAAATACGGTTTATTTTATAACATGTGTTTTCTTATTCATGTGTATATCGTTTTGTTTATATGTCATGTAAAGTTAACAGTTCATTAAAACGATCAGTAAATGTTCTAGGTAGGTTTGTATGAATTAACTATATGTGTAGCGATATATTGTCAACCGATTTTGAAAATAACAAAATACTAACGACCAAGTATATCATGTTGCATGGTCTACGCATCGCCATCGCAAGACATAAAAAATATCACCTTAATACAACAGGTTAGCAGATCTTTCTTACCATTATTCATATTGATCTTTGAAAAACTGTAACGTAAAGTGTTAATTTTTGTTTTGATTTAAAAACATTAGTTACTTAACATTGACATGCAATGTATTGGTGTTTATACACATACATTGGTGATATACAGTTGAGGTTTGTCCAATAAAGTGATCAAATGAATCAACAATAAATGTTCAGCGATGAATGCAAAGTTAATGTAGTCGCGCTGATATGTCAACAACACCCAAATATAAGAAGTCCGTCTTATGCTCACTGAACTACCACGCATGTTCGAAGTTTTAATTTTAAGACTCAATTATTGTTTATCAAATTAAATATTTAAATCACCATTTCCAAAACATGCTTTATTGTATATTTAATTATATTGTATAGCCATTATATATATAAGTGTTTAAATATAGCGTCATATTGTATTTGTATTTTAATTTGTACCCTTTTATTAATTATGGACATTAATTCAGCGTTATTGTTTGCTGCTTTATGTTTATGTTAAACGTGCGTCTTCTGAGATGCAATTTAGGTCTGAATACAATCAACTCTCCTTGTACAGGTTTAAAGTAGGTTCTGACAACTATTGTGTAACCCACAACAAGGAGACAAAATGATTACAAAGCTCATATAATTGCTTTGTATATTTAATTGAAAGCCGTATTGTTTTGGAGGAGCCAATGTTTTCATGCAGTCGATATTAGTATGGGCGTATAATGATATGAACACGTGTGTGATAGTTGAACTGATAAACAAGATTAATAGATTCTTTAGATACATTAGTTAAAATTGTGTGTGAAATTATAAACTTATCTTACACACTGATGTGCTTTAAAAATGGATCATTAGACTTACTTTAAGAAACGAAGGACAATTGCACATATCCAGATCCATATTACAATACCCTAAACACAATTTCTTCTATTAAATTTAATTTGTCATTACGTTAATTGTTTGTCACCACACAGTCACATATAATATATTTTTTAATTTGTTTGACTTTGAATCGTATCTAAGCAAACACTTGCCTTAAGACGTTATTTAAATAGATATAGTTTTTTATAGTTACGAAAATGAAATTGTATACCATACGATGTCTGGAAACTCAATTTTACTAATGTCAATAGATTACGATTATATTGTTTGTAATAGTTTTGATTGACAAACTGAAAGAAATTGAATGAAATATTTATTTGCATTTCATTATTAAACTGAGTCATCATTTCGATGTAGGTTAAATATGAATATATACTACCGAAAATGACGCAGCAATTCATTTGCGCCACAGCGTAGTAATATGTTTATATATATTTTTTTTTTTTTAATTGAAATTGCATTTTTAAATAATGAATTCTTGATGTTATAGCTTATGTATACATTTTGATTGATTGATGTTATATCATGTTCATTTATCATGTTTTTACTAAAGCAATCACATATGTGGACGTATTTGATCGCGCTGGAATTAAAATATCTTGCGTTTACGTCAGATCTTAACATGCAACAACCGTTCATGTCGTTAAAGAATACATCGTAAGAAGGGATGGATAAATCAAATGTCAGTATTGTTATAGTTACCCCAAAACATGAACGTACAGAGTAGAATTCGACTGACTTTATCATGTACACTCAGTTTTGTTCCGGTCAGGTTGCGAATAGAAATGTCAAAGGAACTATATAAGCTGTTTTTAAGCTGTTTACCTTATGATTTTGATACTGATCATACACGTGTTATGCACAGAGGGTGTGTATTGAGAATTGACCTTTGGTTTTCGATCGAAATGTGCACGCGAATCAGTAAGTTCATACGATAAAAAATCGTATGCAAATATAAGCATTCTATTAAGACGTCTGTCTGAATAAGAAACATATTATAACACATTATTTAAAACATTGTTAACGTCCCGTGTGCGATTGCAATAAACTATGCATTCATTTTAAATATTGTATTATTCGTATCATTATAAGTAGCAGTAGTAGTATATAGTTTATATTGTGTATTCTATCGTTTAGTTTCTTTTGGAAAATTGTTGTTCAAACGTGTTTACCAGCAAACCATAGTGCAAGTAAATTGTTATATAAATATATATTCGATCTCGGGTTTGGAATACAGTTAAACGTTATACAAATTTATGTAAAATGTAATAATTAAACATTATGAATTCAAAAATTACACAAAAATAACGTTTAATATGTTTAATCTATTTGACGCGTACGCAAACAACTATGGACATTGGTTTTGCTGTAACTACACTATTCATTATTAAGCAATATAAACGATTATCATGTGAATTAATGTATTTTGTATTGGAACAATGTTTTGTGTCTTTAGGTACATGACAGGCCTTTAATCGAGCATATGTCTACCAGGCACGAAACTGCGACGTCATTTATGTAAATATCGAATACATTGTGCGTAAATGTGCAGCCAAATTCAAAATCATTTGCAGATTTGAACAAACAAATATTTTTGTCTGCTTATATTCCAGATTAAGTTTGTGTTCGTGAATGTCAAGCGAACGTGTCTTTTCATTGATGAGCAAATGAAGGCTTAAACACGTATTAATTAAATGTGAGATGTTATTTAATAGAATCCGATGAATAAAAAATATTATCTAAAGACCCAGAACACATAACTGTCTGCTTGTATTGCGTTGTAGTTTTAGTCAGGATTTTCTGTTTTTGTTTAGAAGGGACATGTTCACAGATTGCCACGAGGAATAAACTCCAATTTTACTCACATATTTCGAATCATATAAGAAAAGTAAATAAAATGATACAATCGCAATTATGTATCTTTAAAAAAGTAGTTAGCATAATTTAAAATTGATAGACTTTTAAAAATTACACGATACAATGGACATTACTAATGTTTCCGCTGTTTTCATATAAGTTTTGGATAACATGTTAATCACCTTCAAAAGTAAGAAATGTTTAAAAAATAAACGTATGAATATCTAAACGTCGGCATAGCCAAACGGTAACCGACATTGACCTGTGATTGGGACAAATTCAAAGCTCAGGCCGAAAATCATAGAATTCTCGCGTTAAACTGTTCTTGTATTCAACATTTATTGGTTTGGATTGTACTTAAAATTGTCAGGTTAAGGCTATGCATGATGAACATGCAACAAAATCTGTAAGCATGTCCCGTTAATTAGTAGTAAGATGTTTATAGAAATGGTGTTTTGAGGCTTTAGACAAACTTAAACGGATAAGCCTTTAATGATGTATTTTTAAGAGGTGCAATACATAATCTTCCATTCGTAAGAAAAGGACATAACGATGGAAACAAAATGAAGGGGAAAAAAATGTATAAACATTCATAACCTGCACTCGACACTTCTGCTTGCGCGTGAAAAACCATAGTTGCCTTAAAATTGCTATGAACGATATCTACACAAAGTACTTGAGGGCGCATTAGCCACATTAGTCATAAAAGGGTTCAATAAAAATGAGCATAATTCATCGGGGTTTTAAATTCTGGCTTCAGGTATTTGTAAATATATGTGTTATGTTTTCTGACAAAGTACCATTAGAGGAATACGATTGTTCGATATTTTTATTTATCTCAATCTGTACTCTAGAAAGCCGTGAAGACGAAAACGCATAAAGTTAAAACGTAAGCAGTAGCGAAAGAGAGTTGTTTAAATAAAAGCCTCAAGACGCCATGACATTTATTAACTATTTACATGTATGCATGCATAGTATAATAGCTTCAACATAATAGCAAAAAAATAAAATATAGAAAAAAAACAAAGTGTGTGTTTTTGGTTTTAATACGATTCATATAATAATTTTAATCATGTCACCGAAATTGCCACTTTAAATCAAATGTGCACATTTATCCAATTATTATATATATATATGTGTGTGTGTATATATATCACCCGCGTAACATTCAAAAGTGTTAGTTTTCTGATCAGCACGTAGTAAAACTCGGGTTGCTGTAAGCGTTGACATTAAATTGACAGGTACACTTCAAAAACAAAAACAATATCTGATAAATCGTATGTTATGTTGTTAATGCGAAAACAATTTCCTTTTTATCACATAAATTACGAACGATGCGTAAATGTATGCAACTACTTATAGAATTTAATCAACTCGTTAATACGTTGTTACATTTGGGTGTGTACGATTATGCAAATGCTATATTATAGTTTAAATTGTGTTGAAAATTGAATTTATTTTTAGACTAGTTAATACATAAAATAGGCGTAGTTAATGAGGCCGTAGGGGCGGCAGTTACACCCCACTATTGTGGCTTGTCACAATATATGTCGTCTTCCCCGAAAGTATTTTTGTCGAAGTCCGTCGTTGAATGCGATTCTGATTGTGACTAATAATGAGGCGTTGACTTGGATTTGTAGTTGTCATCCGACTCGCTTATATACCGTTAAATAGTTTAATGGTCCGATGGTGTGATTGCCCTGTCGCTGTTTTGTGCTGATATCATTTAAAACATGTTCTTCATTGTCTGTCCTTATAAGTTTTAAGATATACATAACGACGATTTTTTACTCAAAATTGGATTGATAAATATTGAAGAAACATAACATGACAGTATTTTTCAGTTTTAGTGGCGATAAAATGATATATTTGACATTGAATATTTTCATTTATCAACAAAGACATTTCTGTTTTCCGGAACGTACATTTGAAATAAACAGCGTTCATTTGACCCAAACTTTGAAACAGTGTAATGACTCCGTTATGACGAAGTTAGTATTAGACACAATTTGGTGCGTGTTTTAACACTCATATCCAGCGCTATAGATAACAAGCGTTTTTGCGTTATTACGCAATCAAAATAACCAAAAACGTAATTAAATTCGAAATAAAGCGTACAAAAACGCAAATACAAATTTAATGACGTAATTCCCGTAAAAAACATGGCGTCACGAAACGCAATTCTTACGAACACCGGGCGTATTTTTAGACTGGTTATTTTCCGTACAAAAATGTACCAGATAGTTATATGCCGTCCTGTGAAGAAAAGAAGGCAGTCTTTCCAGCGGTTATCAAGCTTTGGGGTATTATTGTAATTATTCATAGACCCGTCCGATTTTTACATTTATTTTCTGAAATAATCAAAATGGCCACTCTTGGACGCAAAAAGAGATTCGTTACACAAACGGAGGAGCAAAACAGTCGGGAGTTATTCTAGCGATATGCAGATTAAATTTCATAGCAAATTAAGCGTCTGACCAAAATATTGACGACGTACATGTATTTGTAAAGCGCCTGTTTTTTCGTTTTCTATAGCGGTTCATAATAAAAATGTCTAAACTAGGTCGAAAGACGTCCGCGACTGTTTTTTCTATGTCCGGGGTGAAGGGAAATCCCGTCGCTGATTGGTTAAAATTACACATGCTGTTAATAAAATACTTTTAACCAATCAGCGACGGAATTTCCCTTCACCCCGGACATAGAAAATGAAAATGGTCGGCTGTAGTACATTTCGTTCGAGTCCTCGATAAACTTCGCGTTTTCCTATCGTTTGTTGAGTGTAATGCACGAATTGTTCGCGGGTAATTGTTAAATTTTGTTTACTTTATTGATTCATATAGTAGTTTGAGGTTGTAGCGTAGCGAATGCCGAAATTTGTTCTTTACGGAGGAGCGATTTCA
>VMBQ01006053.1:0-28635 GCA_007657795.1 Dreissena rostriformis | reverse complement strand
GCTTTAAGTACCGACACTTTCAACGAGCATACAATTGCTTAAAGGGAGACTGTACGATTGTGTCAAATATTTATGAATTTATGTACAATGTGTAAAAAACTTGGTATACATATATTTCAATATAAATTAAAATAAAAGTTAAGAAGAACATGTGTCGAAAAATTCGAAATAAGCCAGATATTTAATTCTGAAATCGAAAAAGGCTTCCAGCCGAATTCGCCAGCATATATATCATGCATGTACAATGTTAATCTAAATTTAGTTTTAGTGCAGATTCGTTCATACGACACAAAGACACAATTTTGTTTCCTAGCAAATACGAGTAAAAGTGTCGGCATCGGCTTTAACCAGCGCTTACGGGTCTTTGCTGCATTTTATAAAATTCGTCTTCAATGTATAATTTTTCTTGCCTATTTTGTGTTATTGTAACATATTTTAATTAATATATTACAATTTAACACATATGAAAATCGTACAGTCTCCCTTTAAGCAAATTCAGTTACAAAAAGACAAGGGAGAGCTTCATCGCCTAGGTATCATTCTCTGCCATAAGACGACTCGCAGGGGCGACTCAACATCTCAACACGCGCCGTATTCACAGTATTGACAGAGATGTTTTGGCCTATATGAGGATTTAGAAACATGTCAAGGAATTTATTAGCCACTGAAAAGCAAAGTCATTGAGCATCAACAATAACAGTTTTCAGTAGGACCTCCATTTCAGCAATAATACATAAAATATAAACCATTAACGAATGAATACATAACATTAAAAATAAAACACTGCAATATCTTCACATTGACCTTTTGAATAAATACACCTTTATCGTCAGTTAAATGCTTAAAAACAATGCAATATGACACTCGAAACAAAGGTCATGAGTAAAAATATAAACTAACATAAAATGTACAGAACCTGTATTCAGCAATGCAGGAAAAAAATACATATTACATTAATAGTACAGTTATTCCTTAACGTGTGTAAACAAGTAAGGCATGATTGACAATGAAAACAATTATAAGATATTACTCATGTACAAAACAACTATCAGTTTCGTCCTTGTGATACAGTGCGCAGAAATGCCTTATGTTCTTAGCTTTTTTATATCAGATAACTCAGTTTCATCGTCAAACCTCGCTATTCATTAGTGTCTGTCTCACAGGTGAAACAATGAGTGTTTCTGCTGCGAACAGTATGCCACCATTTCGACCAACAAAACCAGTTTTTTTTTAAACGCATCATTAATGATAAATGCGGTTCTGTAATCAATGTTTTTAAATATCATGGACTTGAACAACCATTTAAAAAAATAACTAGGCAATAACCATTTTTATTTAAAAAGTCCCTTAAAGCGAATGCAGATTGATTGTTTTGAATGCATACATCACATTTTGTATAATCCCAAAGCTTTAAAGAAATTTTATTTAAGAATCTTGATAAAGGAAAATGAAATTTGTATGCAGCAAATTAATAATAGTAATCAGGTGATATTGTAAGAACATTTAAAAACAAATACAACTCAAAACAAAACTAAAACTATGTAATGTATTAATATTATTATAAATAAAAACCAAAAATGATAGAGTAGACCAAACCTAAAAGAAATGCAATAAATGCCCGACGACATTGTACAACACTTCAATTTATATCTTACTGCAATTATAAATGCTTGAAATTAAAATATCTATCCGAGATTCAATAGGGTATAGGTTATATATTATAATACATTATTAAGGAATGTTACACTTGCAGTTTTTAAGACAAAAAACTTATAAAGGCTTATTAATTAACAAATGAAAACTGTTGCACATGTCCAAGTATGGTTAGTAAAACAAAGCAAATTTTATTCTCGAGTTATTAAAGATACTGACAAGTAAATGTATTTGATTGTTAAGTCTGACAAATGGTACACATTTGTACAACACATTATCTTGGAAATTGTCAAAACATTCAACACATTTTCATTTCCCCAAAAGTGGCATTTTGTAAGCAGATATAAAAAAATGTGAACGTTATACAAATCAAACCAAAAAAGTGAATGTACTAATGTTAAAACAGTTTAATAAAAAAAATCAGCTTCTACTAAATTAAATGCGTATAACCAAACGATTAAAATTCTAGTTAATACATGTGTTATTTTTTTTATAAATAACATTAATAATACTTCATAATTAACTGTTCGCTATGAACAGTGGTTGCGACATTTGAATGTGTCTTGACATATACTGAAATCTATGTTTACTTACAAAACCAAATGTTTATTCATAATATCAATAATGCTTCAAGGATAACTTACATTGATCTGCATGACAACAAACCTTGATATCCATGACAACAAACATTGATATCCATGACAGCAGACATTGTTGTTAATTATACTCTAAACGTACTGCATGTGAAACTGTGTGTTCATAGAATTGTTTTGACTGAATTAAGAGTTTAATGTTCAAGGGAATATAATTGATTTAAGTGTTGAATGTCTCATTCATAAAGGTTATACATTTAGTGATAACTGAAACAGCACAAATGAAATTGCGTGAAACTATTGTATTGTTTTCCAATTGTCCTTAGGTCTGTGATTATTTTAATCTTTCTGGCTAGGTGAGAATTAATCGATTAATCAGTATTCAACCGTTTTAAACCAATATTCTCCATATTGGTAACCCCAACTTCAATCATGTTAACATTTTACATCATATGGTATGAGTTGATCTTGATTAAATAGGCAATTGGTCACGTGTCGTGAATAAACTAAAAGCGCGGGTTGATAAGAATTTCTCCCCTGATAAAGTTTCTGGATTTTAATTATCCCTATATATAAAAACTAGAGATGCAACAAGTTACACAAAAAAAACATTAACCGGTTAACCTATAATTGCAACCGGTTATAAACGGTTAACCGAACAACCTTAACATATTTAAGGATACGTTTTAAAATATCACATTTCTCGAACATGTACTGTCTTTTAAAACGAAAGTAATTAAAGATCGCTTCCGGTGATTAATAAGAGACCATATCAGTTTTTTTTATAAAACTGTTGTATACGATTAATTGTAATGAATTCATAAATGTTTGTTTGATTGTATGTGTATTTATCCTGCGTAAACTGCGTAAATATGGGTAAGACGTTTCTAAGACCTACATAAATTAACAAAGTTCATTCTCACTTAGTTTAAACTGTTTTTGTTAATTTAATAAGAATTATTTCATTAAATTGACGAATGTTCTTAGCATAATTACAATTCGTTACTATACTTTAAACATTTCATATAAACGAGTCACACAGCTGTGTACGGCAAACCACTTACATGTATGTTCAGAGAAAGTGCGCGTATAAATATTAAAATATGTATTGATGATTCGCGTTCGGTCAGTAACATCAACTATAGCCCATTTCACTCCGAGTAGTCACGAATATTTACGATTTCAGCTGATTAAATTCCGAACAGGTAACTGGCTGACCAATGAAATGCTGGGGTAAACATGTACAATTAATCTATTAATAGTAATTTGTAGTACGATTAAACTACGTTCCGAGAAAAATTTGGTTATCTAAAAAACTTAAATCACATTGAAATGCTGTACGCATTAATTAGTTATGGACAGCAATAATTATTTACACGTGAAAGTTAAAGAATGCAGATTAGGATTACATTAATTGTATTCATTTAATGATTGGCTAACTGTTCGCAAACAAATTTCTTTGTCTACAAGCTTCACCTAATTTCCTGGTAAAAAAATATATACTCTGAAACTTCTCTGATTAAACGAAAGTCCGAATGTATGTTGAGAAAGTAACTAATTATTAATGTAATATTATTTTGTGTAAATGATTGCGGCAAACTACCGCTAGAAAAGATATTTTTTTTTATTTCAACATAGGACACTGCTGAAGCAGACGCCATGCTGATTTAATGAAAACATAATACATGTACCCCAAAATTTGATTGGTTAGCGTGGTCAGCTGATAACGCTCCATTTGACTTAGAATTCCGAGTTTCTGCGAATATTGCCGATCTCATGGTGAAATGGGCTACTGTATTGCATTAAACACATATTATTGGAGTTTTAGATACAGATACATTATCATAAATGTATAATATCAAGGAACAAGTAATCAAATCTGGCTCAACACCTAGTATATAAATGGGTTGTATTTAGCTTACAATTAGGAAGAAAAACACATCCGTGACATAATCACCACGATTCACTTTGATATGTTTGATTTGAGTATTTGAATCTTTCATCACGAATAACCAACATCAACGCCGTACTTTTCTTGTAAACCCTTTAAAAATAAAAACACTCAAAATAAATCATACTCTATGTGCTTAAAACCTCAAAAACAATTACACAAATGGATATACTTAAAATGTCCAAGCAGTTTAAGCGTTCGCATATATCCTGTATCGAAAACACGAAGGCGTGTAAACAGCATGCGCTTATATCTACAGCTACTGTTGTTTCAATCTATTACACATTTCATGATTAAAAATGTTACCGTTTTAACGATAAAAAATATGATTATGTTTCTATGATGCCTTACACGTAAGCACACGGTAGGTAACACTTATATTTTTGCCTACAAGTGTGTTTGTAATGCAAAGTTATAAATTGTCAGCATAAGATGTTATTGTTTTCGAGCGTTATACTCAATGTCTCTAAAACACGAACATAATAATGCCCGATGCTGTGCATATTGGCAAGTGTTTGGGAAATCAATTCCAACATCATATCATTCACATCATGATTTTGTGTCTTTATCAAGGAATCTATAGAAACAGACAGAGGTAGGGGTCTTTATATAGAAATCTATAGAAACAGACAGAGGTAACCACTTCAGAGGTAAGGATCTTTACACAGGAATCTATAGAAACAGACAGAGGTTGGTGTCTTTATATAGGAATCTTTAGAAACAGACAAAAGTAGGTGTCTTTATATAGGAATCTATAGAAACAGACAGAGGTAGGTGTCTTTATATAGGAATCTATTTTTAATCCTCTAGGTCTTTCTATCCATCGTTCGGGGTAGTTGTCTATCCCGAACTTTGCCTCAAATAAATCTCGCGTTGCGATGAATAATTTCACAATAAATTGATACAAATATAAACCTATATGAGACTATGTGTCGCTCAAAAAACCAGATGGCGTCTGTCAAGATCAAGTTTGATTCAACGCATAATTTATTAAATATTATACTTATAGTTTGAATAGTTTTCTCTATATCGTATATCATCTTGATATGACTTTAACCATTAATATTCATAATATGTTCACAAGACTAGAAAGTCTGATGCGCACATTCCCCATACATTTCCAAAAAATTGTTAATGTGCAAAAAACTATAAAATATTTCCCCAAAATACACATATTGATGTGAAGCCTCTATGCCGAACATCAAATGCATGGCAATGACAACACGAAATGTTAATGTGATGGATTTCGTCGTCTACAAATTAAATGTCTATATCCTAGATTATTGAAGGGTAAATTAACTATTTTTCTTTAAAGGGAGACTGTACGATTTTGTCAAATATTTATGAATTTTTACAAAATGTGTAAAAAACGTGTTATACATATATTTCAATATAAATCAAAATAAAAGTTAAGAAGAACATGTGTCGAAAATTGCGAAATAAGCAAGATATTTAAATCTGAAATCGAAAAAGGCTTCCAGCCGAATTTACCAGCATATATATCATGCATTTACAATGTGAATCTAAATTTAGTTTGATTGCAGATTCGTTCATACGACACAAAGACACAATTTTGTTTCCTAGCAAATACGAGTCAAAGTGTGGGCATCGGCTTTAACCAGCGCTAACTTGCCGTGCTACTTTTTATGAAATTCTTCTTCAATGTATAATTTTTCTTGCATATTTTGAGTTATTGTAACATATTTTTATCAATATATTACAATTTAACACATATGAAAATCGTACAGTCTCCCTTTAACGAAATTCAGTTATCAGATAACATGCACGTTTAGTCCAAATCTCAATTAAATCAAATCCTAGCATCCCACCCAATTAATTATTCGTCTCTGTTAGGCGGATATTATGGAAATGTCAGACTGGAGATGATTTGAAATAGTATTGCTTTATCCCTTAATACCAATGGAGGTTTCACATACAAGTTATACAATTACAATTTTGTATCAAGTATCTCGAGCAAATTTCAGTATTCCCTTCAATTTGTAATACGTTGTAAAATGATCAGCATATTTATGCGAGGAAGTCATGTACTCGTATTGCTTTATTTAATTTATGCACATGAACAAGCAATTTTCCGACAATGAAGAAAGAGTAGAAAACAATTTAATTGCATAAAATGCTGCACATATGAGTATATCACATTTAACTTCGTTACGTGTTTCCAATGTTCAGTGCAATCAACTGACGGTTTACGTGTATGGTAATATATCCAATGCATTATATTCGGACATTTTCGGAAAATAATTAAATTCTCAAGAGATCTCATTGCAAACCAAACTACAACAATCCGCCCTCCCTTTTTTTGTTTAAGATATCATGCCTCAGTAAGTTAATAAACCCCATAAAAAATAAGGGAGCGATAACACATGTATTAGAAGCATCAGCGCAATGGCAACATGTCCGGTAGTACGTTCAACTGTTGTATATCCTGCGTTTGTGTTGCATATTTTGTATTATGTAAAATTATACAATTGTTTTAATTAAGCGGTTTCAATGAATAAACAGACTTTAACACAATATCTTTATTATATGTTGTAATATGAATGTTATGCGCGTTCATATGATGAAATAAGTATTTTATTTGGTCTATATGAACAATATATCAATGCACGAATATTAATGACGATGTTGTAAGAAGGGCTCAAATCTACCATAAAGTACATTGTTCAATAAGCTAATGTTTGCCTGTCAGCAATATTAAGCTTTTGCTGTGTTTTACATGCATATACTATGAAGTGGTTAATGTCTGTTTTTCTTATAAATTGAAGACAAAGTTATTCTAATGTTTACTTTTATTATTTTATTTGAAATCAAATTTAGTGAATAACTAAAAACCATTTCATTTGTGCGACACGCTTAGAATATAAAATGCTCAACTTAATTTAATGTATGTCTAGGTTTGTAAAACTGTAAAACGAAGTGTTACTAATGTGTAAGACCGTATTCAACTTAAGGCCATTCACAGCTGTGTCAGACATAATACAGTGTTCCACCATAACTTATACAACTTATTTCTTATGTATAAGCTATTTTAGGTACAGCTACGTACACAGCTCTGTTAAACTATATTTTAGATTTAAGGTGAAACCAATCGTGAGAAACAAATCAGAATTCACGAATAAATTTCATATCAACAATTCGACTGTTAAAACAATATAAGCAATTGTATAAAGCTATGATTTGGTCGATGTTCGGGTACCATTTCTGTTGAATTTTAATTCTAGTTTCTTATTCATCAACCATTACACTGTATGTTAATACATAGTATTGTTTTTGTTTTCAGTAAATACATCCTTATTTATCGTTTTAGTAATTATTTTTAAGCATTCGCCATTTTAAAGGTATTCATAAGGCAGTCAGTAAAACAGAAAAAAAACGTGTTAATCAGTAATACAAATAACATACCAACAGTCAAAAAAATAATGCGTTCTTTTTTTCAAGTGCACACTCAATAAATAAAAACGACTGAAATACATTCAGTGTTGCAAAATGTGAACGCACATTGCTCTGAACTTTCTATAGCGTGTCACTAATATTGCATAACCAAAATAGGTATATCATCATGATAAATGTATGTGTATAGCGTTATTATAGTTAAATATTATAAGCTGACATATACTTTAAATAATGTCGTGAACGAAAGTAAATAAGTTTTGGGATATAAAGAAAATGGTTCACATCACGTATTTAAGGAGTTGCTTCAAGCATAAAACTACTACGCTGACTTACTTACCGTACACAACGCACACTAGGACTAATATTATAGTATTCCAACATCATTGCTATATTTGAATGTTAATGTGTACATTCTTATCTGGTTTAAATAGAACTATCGAACAATACTTTAGTTCCATTATGTCACTATCGCAATACATTTATTTACTAACAAATCTAGTCTTACATTTTTATAGTCTGTAATAATATATAAATGTTAGAAACCTGCATAAACAATGTTGCCCTAACCAGAATTTGAACTTGGGACCTTTGTGAGCACATTTTAACAAATGAAAAAGTGATGCACGTGTCAATCTTTAGATTCAAATTAACCTTATTGTTGTTAAACAAATACTGCTGTAATGCCATCATCCCTAAACAAGAGACGTTTTCAACCACTATTTCAGATGAGCAATAAACTTACTTTATTTGTTGCTTTGCTTACAGATATTCGGTGGCATTTGCGAACGCAAAGGATAAAGATGCACGCGAACGGCAACTCATATTTTATCTCCCAAGACAATAACGCCACTCGTTTTGCGTTTAACGTTTTATCAAAGCATAAACAGTAAACGGTAACGCGAACTTCAATTTAATTTAAAAAATTGGTTTTCATAATATTGAAACGAAATATGAATTGTTAAATAAGTGTCGTATTTAGTTGTGTAATTAGTACAGCAAAACACGTTTTTTTTTCATTTGACAATCAGACGGTATATGCCAGAACCTCGTAAGAAGTATGGATTCTTTATAATGTGATAAGGTTTATTGTCACATATCACAAGCTGATACTTGTTCGGCAACAACTATAAGTTTCTTTTTTTGAGGTACGTGGAAGCAAACAAGCGTTTTAGGTCAAAACTTGTGCAAAATGTATTAAAATGTTAAAGCACGTTATTATCCGAGAAAACTTCATCAATGTATCACGGAGATAGTGCGAGATACATGACACGGCCCGGTCCAGAAACGACATTGAGTCTTTCGGTGCCAGATATGAAGCACCTTGTACTGCTGCTGTCTGCAACGTCATTTGTAAAAGATTTAATACCTTAGGAATAAGCCGGTGTGTTGCCACTAGACCAGTGATCCCCTAATTCGTTTTTGGACTTTAAACAGCTGAACCTATCACTTCGAGAAGGTTAAATTAAATATACTTGTCCGTAAAATGACGCGTTTTCCCCTGTAAACCTTTCATCAATCAGTTTGCAAATCAATTAAAAGTGCATGTACAACTTTAGGCATAAAATAACCGTTTCTTAATTGGTAATCATGGTTTGAAATGGACATAAGTATCAATCATTTGGTAAATAAAGATGGAATTATGTGGTTTTTAAATCATTTTTATTGCAGAAGTCCCTTGTTCGAAACCCTTTTTTTAAATAAGTATTATGTCGCGTTAAGTGTATATCATACGTTACAGGCTACTTGAAAATTCAAAAACACATGTTAGCAAGTACCTATAATAGAGTAAATGTTAGTTTTCATTTCACCTTTTAAAGTATGTAACTTCATTTAATTTAAACACGCCTAATGTATAGGTTGATTGATTGATTGAATGATTGATTGATTTTTATTCAGGTTTTAAAACACATTATATACAAGTTATCATTCAAATTTACATAACAATGTTAACTAAAAGTATTTGTGAAATGTCTGCTTATCAAAACCTATGGTATAAAAACTGCCATAAAATAATATAAAATGAGATTTGACAATGAAAATGAACACAAAAGTGCGACAAGATTAAAAAAAGTCTTATTAAGCGTATCGCCTCAAATAAGATTTGAAGGAAACAGATCAGCAACTGCCTCACACTTAAAATATGATTTAACGTTACTCTAGTGGAATATAATATATTGCTTAATTATCACAGTTAAACATTTCACATATATTTGTTATCACTGATTTTCAGCACAGACTATTTATTTGATATATTATAGAAATAAATTCACAACTTTAGGGAAAACTTAGTATGTAAACAGAAATAACTTAGATAATATAGTGTAAAAACCTAGCATTGCCCATGCAAGCTCGAAAGCTATTTCCAATGGGGTCCAGTTCAGGTTATACTAACTATAATATAATCCTGTGTGAAAGTTACACAATATGAACAATAAGTCCCTGATAATTTGAGTATACATGTAAGTTGTTACAATCAAGTTTCTCAAAAACATGATTCAATAATAATTGCTTATTTCTAATCTCAACATTTAGAAATGACATATCTGACAGGTTACATTGATTACTACTTTCTTTAGGACCCAGTCCATATATAAATCTGACAATTTTATTTTGACATATCTGTAATTTGTCTTTTAGACCTTTATTTAAACTTGGATACAAAGAGGAACAAGCATAGTCAACGTGACCCTGAATCAAGGCAGAACATAAGTATTTTCTTGTCCTTGTATCTAAAGACTTTGCCTTTCTATACATAAATTTAAACGAGAGTTAACTTTGCTTACAATGTTGTTTACAATATTTTTACCAGATAATGTGTTATCTGTACTTACACCAAGATTTTTGACACCAGATGTTGGTTCGATTTTATGCCCATTACATTCAATTTAAAAATCTTTCGGTTGTTTTAACTTTCTCTTTGATCTATATACAACACATTCAGTATTCTCCAAATGTAGGGATAATTTATTGTCAACTAACCAGTTTGAACATGAATCCATGACCCTGCTTAATTTTTCAGATATAACATTTGGATCTTTGTTTGCATACAGAATAGCGCTGTCATCAGCATAAAGGATCAATTTACAGTCAGGATGAATACTTATATACATGTCATTAACATAGCATAAAAATAGACGTGGTCCCAAAATACTACCTAGGGGTACCCCGCAAGTCACAGGTTTAAAATCTGACAAGATGTTGTTGACACATACAGTTTGTTTTCTACCAGATAAGTAGGACATAATCCAATCAGTATTTTCAATACCCATTAATTTTAATTTACCCCATGGTATATTATGATCCATTGTATCGAATGCTTTCTGCAGGTCTAACATTACCATGCCAGTATAGAGTCCTTTAGTATTATTATTTCTCATATGATCAATTAAATGGACTAAACAGGTGTCAGTAGAATATGAATTTTGTGGTTTGTTAACACAATTAACGTCAACGATGTGTATCTTTAGACACTTTATAGCAAACCGAAGAAATATATCAACCTTTCGTAATACTCATGTTTAAAATATAGTTTGTTTGTTTTAATATTAAGATGAGGGACGTTGTATATAAGGATACGTAGAGACTTTTTTAATGGCTTTTAGATTTCAAAACATATTGATTGTTTCCATATAAATCGTTGACTAAAGCTTGTCCTAAATATGAGTTTAATGAAAATCAAATCACAACAAAATGTTTTTAGATTTGCGGAGAGCCTACCACGATTCAAATAAAATCAGAGGTACTGTTAATAATTGCATCACCGAAGTAAACGCGCAATATTGTGTGCTAGTTATACCGGTTAAAAATAAAGAGTGACTTTTGTTTTTTTAAGGTTAGCATATTTCATTGTTGTTATCCTAGAGGAAAACAAAACAATACTAAAATTAATGCTGATTAATATGTATTAATGTTTTGTTGTAAACAATTACTTCTTATTACATTTATAACCATTGTACTCGAGTTGATAAACATCAAGCTAAGCATTTTTCTCATCATAACATAATCATCATCATGATTGCCATCGTCACCACAATAGTTTGAATCTTCCCAAATATCACCAGCACAAGTGCCATTATTTTTTCATCGACATCATTTTCAACATCATCGTCATTATAATCCTGACCATTGACCAAACCATTGTTCTTGCACGTTTGAAGATTAATCAACTTCTGCACCTAAGTATAGTGTGTTCGTTCATTGCTGGATGTTTCACGATGGTTCTCCGACTTCCTGATAGCTCCGCGGTGTCATTTATTTCTCCAGTTTGTAGCGATTCATACAGACCGACTTGAGAGTGTTGTCCTATTTGTCCAAGTATGTACAAAATGCAGTATATCAACTAAACACTTGTTGCCGATCTTTGTTTCAAAAACAAAAGATAATTGAACCTAGAATGAAAGCCTGAAGATAGAAAAACTAAATGCATGCATTAGAGAATGAAAACACAATTAATCTTCATTAGCAGAAGAAAGAAAAACATGGACGTCCTTTATTTACGGCAACTGATCACATTTCCGAACAATCAAATGTCTTCCTTTTTTCATGAAAATTTTATTTCTTTGATGAAACTAACCATAGGGATCACGTTGTTTTCCTCGTCTCTGGTGTGTGTTGTCTTTGATATAAAAACCGTTTCGTAGCAATCGAACACCACGGTCGATTGTCAGTAATGCCTTATAGTAAAATCCTATGTGTATGAAAACACCGAAACAACAGAACAATATTTTTTCAGGCAACTACTTTGTGGCGCATCAATGATGATTACGGAAGCCGCCCAATACACTGGTTGGTCAAACATTACAATGGTGAAACGGTTGTGTTTCATGGCAAGGTTGCAAACAAAGTCTTAAACTGACAGAAGGCCATTATTGCGGCCATTTTGAAAAGAAGCAACTTTCGGGAGGTCCGTTGTTTGGCAAACTTGTAATATATTATAAAGGACCTTCTACCATACAAGGATTAGTTAGTATACCTTTTGTAGCAATTTCTTTGGTGGTTGATATCGTATTTTTCATATAATGAAAATTTGTTTTAATGGTATCTGGGCCGAGTTTGAACATTGTTTGGGTTCCTTGAGAAACATGGTCGCCAGTGGACGGGGACGTTTTCCTTTTATGGCTATAGTTAAACCTTGTTTACGCGCTAGAAGTGGCTTAGTGAATAAATACGTTTTACACAATTCGAAAGACATTTTTTTTAGGAATATGGACGATAAGCAGCAATTTCTTAAGGACGCCGCTTGGAACTTTTTTGAGAACCAATTGGTTGACCATAGTGGTTCTACAGCGCTGTAGCTGGCTCGTGGACAGGAAAGTTGTCAGTATTGGAATGATGGACGAGATGGTCTTCAAAATCATGTGCTAATGGTAACTTATAACTTTAAGTTACTATTTCTTATATGAAGCTCCGTTTGCTCAATGGCGAAATTCATTTTACGATAATAAAAAACAATTGAAACACAAGTAAAAAATGCAAAGTGGACAAAGGCAAAGACTTGTATTAGATATCGAGAAACTCTGACTCATAATTGTATAACTAATAAAAGCATTGTTTTATGTTCCTTACTTATGTTTGTAACCAACACATATACAACTAGAAATGGCGCGGCATAAGCCGACGCGTATCCCCACGCCGCATAACAAAATTTTGTGTGGGCGTGTCTATGTGGGCGGGGCGCCCCAGGGTTGGTATTGGGGCCATGCATAGTTTAGATTGACCGTATTGTCACAAGAGAAGTTCAGTATCAATTAGAAGTGAATCGGTGTAGAAATGAAGAAGTAGTAGTAGAAGGCAATTCTGGGAGGATGTGGCCTATGTGGGCGGGGCACTGGGGTGGGTAATGTGGATATGGAAGGTCGAGACCTTGTGTACGAAAAAATTATGCCAAAAAAAAATTGGGTACAAAAACAAAACTGGGTACGAACAAAAAATAGGGTAGGAAAAAAATTTGGGTACGAAAAAGAAAGTGGGAACAAAAACAAATTTGGGTACGAACACAAATTGGGTAAGACAAATTTTGGCTACGAAAACAAAATTGGGTACGAAAAAGATTTAGGTAAGAAAATAATTGCAGGTAAGAAAAAAAAATTGGGTACGAAAAAAAATTTGGGTACGAAAAAAAATTGGGTACGAAAACTAATTTGGTACGAAAACTTTAGGTACGAAACAAAAAATTTGGGGTTCGGGAAAGTAGTACCTGTGGACCTCTCGATAGATTTGAAAGAGGACGAGAACAAAGCTGCCTTTACCTTTATCAATGGCCCTGGGGTGGGTAATATGGACATGGATGGTCGAGATAGACCGTGATGTCATAAGAGATGTTCAGTATTAATTTGAAGTCAATTGGCGAATAAATGAAGAAGTTAAGTTTTAAAACAAAATTGGCCTCACCCCAACCCCCATCGGTCACTATCTCCCCCTACACTGTAAGCACTAGAACCTTTAAACTAACACACATGGTAGCAAAGAGCATATGTGCGACGGTGCACTATTTGGAATTTAGATCTGACCCTTGAGTCAACAGTAATTATCATGTGCGTCGCCTGTTGTTAGTAAAATGATTTTTTTTTAAACCATTTTACCCATTTTTTTACCCAAAATGTTTTGACCGAGGGGTCAGATCAAACTTTCAAATAGCTCACCATCACACATATGCTCATAGCTACCATTTTTGTAAGTTCCAAGGTTCTAGTCCTCATAGTGTAGGAGGAGATAGTGTCCAGGACGGACGGACAGACGACGGAGATCAATACAATATCCCCAGGCTTTTAAAGGCGTGGGGATAATAATCAATGCTTTTTACTATCACCATTTCAATCCACAATATAGTCACCTTCCACGCTTTACTTCCATAATAAGAAAATGTTCGTTTTCAAGAGTTGATGATTTGTTTTAAACTGAAAATATGCCATATCGATGTGAGTGATGGATTCGAGAGGTAAAGCATTCGCTGATTGTATTAAGTTATTCATAAGTATTCATAAATTCTATTGGTAAGTGCGATCAAGGAGGTTAATTCAATGTTCACACTCATAAAGCAAAACTACAACAAGCGATTTAATATTTTGGTAAGAGTCATTACTCGTTTTGCTCCGTACCTACTCATACACAGTGATCGTTGCTCTGTTTGAATGAAGGGCGTGCATCCTCTTGTTGAATAGAGTGTCCATTTCACCGTCATTGATAGGAATTTTTAAATAGTTGTCAGCTTGAAGTTCAAAAAGAATATGTGTATGGGAGTTTTGTAAGTAAACTTGTGCTTGCATAGTTGTTTAAACAATTTGAAAAATATCCAACCATGTAAGGCTGGATCTGAAGAAGCAGCAGAAGTAATTGTTTGGTCGAATGTATATTTAATGCCGTCTTGTCGTTTTAGTGTGTGTAATAGTAGAAGTACTAGAAGAAGTAGTAGTAGCAGTAGCAGCAGCAGCAGTAGTACTTTTCCTGTTGTGGCTTGAATGTATATATGGACCGTTGCTTCGATATATGTATTTATGGTTTTATAAACATTTCTATTCGTAACTATAAACTACTGACAATGTCTTCAAAGTGAGTTTGTTTCATGCACACTGGTAAATATCTAGAAAATTACTTTACAGCTATCGTTTTCGTGGAAGGTTAAAACTGACATTTTCATGTTTTGTTTGCAAAATAGTTGTATTGACATTTAATCCTACTAGCCTTACTATTATAAAGAAGTGAAACTCCAGCAGCCGCAGAAGTATTGCATTTCTATCATACAAACCCTTCGTGGTCCTTAATTTATTACAAGGAACCAATTGCCAAAACGGTACAGTGCGGCACAAAACGAAACAACATATAAGTCTTATAAATAGGTATGGGCAAGGTATGTACGTTGAGATGTTACAACCGCTACTGGTTTACATACAACAGTGCGATATCGAATGTCTTGACGTATATGTTTTAACACAACTGTCCAATTGTTTGACACACAACAACAAGAATGAGATACATCGTTAGACAAAAAGTAACTGCGGAAAATGGCCTGTTTTGTCCTTCAAGCTGAACCATATTACAATGTATCGTCATGCAAAGATCGTTATGTAAAAGTGTTTAAAAAAATGGTGCAATAAAGATCGTTATGAAAAAACACGTTAAAATACATGAAAGAAATGCTTGCATATAATTTAAAGGTTGAGTATGAAAGTCAACGTAATTCAGTTGTCTTACCTATAGACATACATGATACTCGTTGATAAAGACAAATGCCAACAGAACCGTTGTAAAGATACAAATAAACAACGCAATGTTACCTTCAATGTAACATGATATTCGCTTATATAGACGAAGGCCAACCGTACCGTTATTTAGATACACAATCAACAGCGCAATCTTTCCTTCATTGTAACATAATATCCGCTGATAAAGACGAAGTCCAACCGTACCGTTGTTAAGATACAAATAAACAACGCAATCTTACCTTCAGTGTATCATGATGCTCGTTGATAAAGACGAAGGCCAACCGTACCGTTGTTTAGATACAAATAAACAACACAATCTTACCTTCAATTTAACATGATACTCGTTGATAAAGACGAATACCAACCGTACCATTGTTTAGATTCAAATAAACAACGCAATCTTACCTTCCATTTAACATGATACTCGTTGATAAAAACGTAGTTTAACCGTACCGTTGTTAAGATACAAATAAACAACGCAATCTTACCTTCAATTTTACATGATACTCGTTGATAACGACCAATACCAACCGTACCATTGTTAAGATTCAAATAAACAACGCAATCTTACCTTCAGTTTAACATTATACTCGCTGGTACAGAGGAATGCTAACCGTACCGTTGCTTAGATACAAATAAACAACGCAATCTTACCTTCAGTGTAACATGATACTCGTTTATAAAGACGAAAGCCAACCGTATCGTTGTTAAGATGTAAATAAACAACGCAATATTGCCTTCAGTGTTACATGATACTCGCTGATAAAGACGAAAACAAACCGTACCGTTGTTAATACACAAATAAGCAACGCAATCTTACCTTCAGTTTCACATGATACTCGCTGATAAAAACGAAGGCTAACCGTACCGTTGTTAAGATACAAATAAACAACGCAATCTTACCTTCATTGTAACAGTATACTTTATGATAAAGACGAAGGCCAACCGTAACGTTGTTAAGATACAAATAAACAACGCAATTTTACCTTCAGTGTAACATGATACTCGCTGATATAGACGAAGGCCCACCAAACCGTTGTTAAGATACAAAATCAACAACGCAATTTTACCTTCAGTGCTTCAGTGTAACATGATACCCGCTAATAAAGACAAGACCAACCGTACCGATGTTAAAATACTAATAAACAACACAATCTTACCTTCAGTGTAACATGATACTCGCTGATAAAGACGAAAACCAACCGCACCGTTGTTAGGATGCAACATAAACAACTCAATCTTACCTTTAGTGTAACATAAAACTCGCTGATACAGACGAATGCAAACCGTACCGTTGTTAAGATACAAATAAGACACGCATCTTAACTTCAGTGTAACATAATACTTGTTGATAAAGACGAAGGCCAACCGTACCGTTGTAAAGATACAAATAAGCAACGCAATCTTAAATTCGGTGCAAACTTATACTTGTTGATAAATACGAAGGCCAACCGTAACGTTGTTAAGATACAAATAAACAACGCAATCTTACCTTCAGCGTAACATGATACTCGCTGATAAAGAAGAAAACCAACCACACTATTGTTAAGATACAAATAAACAACGCAATCTAACCTTCAGTGTAACATAATACTCGCTGATAAAGACGAAGGCCAACCGTACCGTTGTTAAGATACAAATAAGCAACGCAATCTATCTTCAGTTTCACATAATACTTGTTGATAAAGACGAAGGCTAACCATACCGTTGTTAAGATACAAATGAACAACGGAATCTAACCTTTGTGTAACAGTATACTTGTTGATAAAGACACAGGCCAATCGTACCGTTGTTAATATACAAATAAACAACGCAATCTTACATTCAGTGTAACATGATACTCGCTGATAAAGACGAAGGCCATCCGTACAGTTGTTAAGATACAAATAAAATACGTAATCTGACCTTCAATGTAACATGATACTCGCTTTTAAAGACGAAGGCCAACCGTATCGTTGTTAAGATACAAATAAAATACGTAATCTGACCTTCAATGTAACATGATTCTCGCTTTTAAAGACGAAGGCCAACCGTACCGTTGTTAAGATACTAATAAACAATGCAATCTTACCCTCTGTGTAACGTGATACTCGCTTATAAAGATGAAGGCCATCTGTACCGTTGTTAACATACACAATCAAAAACGTTAACAGTTGTCCGGAACCTAAGCGCTAAATAGTAAAATAATGTTCTAATTTTAGTTGTACAAAATCTTGTTGTAGTATAAATATGCAAAAGTAGAAATTAAAATTGTGTGATTGTTTTCAGTTTCTTTACGATGGGCAACATTATCCCGGTAAATAAAACTAAGAAAATAATTCGTATTCCTCAGCACTTATTAGTTTTCACCATTTTCAGTAATTGTATTGATCGTAATAACACCAAAAACAAACACACTAATAAATATTATCTCCATATAATGTATATATCTCTACTGTTTTCTACCATGTAGTGTAAGCAGTAGCATCGCTTAAAAAAATATATCAGCGTTTTTTTTTCATAACATATTTGGTTTTAAACTATAAGGATATTGCTTATATCAATGATGATCAAATGTAGTCTTCTGTGGGCATTTTGTGAACGAGTCGCAGTTTATGAGTCCATTCTTCATTAAGTTGATTGATTTGGTATTCAAGTTTTTAAAAAAATGAAGGCAGTGCACTCACAAATTTTTTGAGCGATTTCGCAGGCTGGACTGGAGCTACTCTGGCCACATATGTCATGAGACCCATTTTCGCATGACGCATATGGTGAACGCATGAACACGCTACACACCACGGATATTGTTATTTCGACCTTTTAAATGACACAAATTCTGGTTCTTCCAATTCAACGAACTCAAAAGTGTTTTAATATGCAACTCGAGAGTTTCACAATAAACCCTAAAAGGCTCGATACAATTGAGCCTTACATTAAACTAAGGATGCAAACAGCAAACCAGTTTTGTTATATATAAGCATAAATCAGTGTTGCTTGATACGAATGAAATGATGTATTGTCATCGATTGGGAACCAGAATGAAGAATCATATTGTAATTGCCCTTGCGAAATGGCCAACAACAAGAGGGATGTTTTAAATGTACAATCTTAAGAAAAGGGACTTTCACCGCTATGTGTACATGACAACGCCACTGATATATTAAATGTTTCAACCTGTATTTTGTTAATAAAGCTTGTAACCGAGCTTCACATTAAATTAAGCTTATATCAAGCTATTCTGACAATTCAGTTTACCGGAAATCATATCACGGAGTCTAGCAGATAATTCGAATCTCTTACCGGCTTCATACAGCCAGCTAACGAGCTCTCTGAGAACCACTGAGAACCACACAATACGCAGTCATTTGAAGTTTCAACTAGTTCTGCCCAGCGCTTAAGGAGTAGATCTCGTTTAAGAATAAGTTGACAGACGGACAGACGCATGAATTAACTGGCGGACGGATATCACGGTACCCCAATAGCACGTTATGCTCTGGTGAGCTAAAACAGGCGTATGTACACAATAGATAAAACTTCTCTGTTATTAACGATACTTCAGTTTCCGTTGTACATAATGCCATGTCTAATAAAGTGAATGAATAATCACAAAAAAAGCAAAACAAAAAACAACAACAATTATTTTCGCGTAAACGAGCTGTTTCCGGTATGACGCCTTATTCCACGAAAATCCTCTTCCAATCCTCTAGGGTTACTTAATCACCGAACAACAAAGATATAGATACATACAACATGGTGAAACATGAATTCCTTTGTGGACGAAAATTACGAGTGTGTTTCATATGAAATTCGAAAGTTCAATGACATCTATCACACAAGTTCGAGGAATTAAAATGCCATGCCGATCCATTAGATTGCAAAATGCACGTCCTTTGCATGAAATAGCCGGTAAGCGACTCCCTTAATTGCTTCAATAGTGTCGGTACATTGTACATGTTACAGTGCATTATTTTCCATTTACTTGTGGCCGATGTAGTCACCGATCTTTACTTTATCATACGGTAGAAAAGGTATAGGATCGAACAGGCAGATTAACAATGACCAAAAACTTCCTTGACGGACGAAACTTATTAAACGTTTTACATTTGAGATCCAAAAGTGCTATTATATCTATGCCGCAAAAGGTACAGAATTGAAGACTCAAGCGCACATATCCGACTGCGATGTTCATATCAGATTTAACGCAACTTTGTTGATAAGGAAGTTATTGACTTCCTTCATTAGTTAGATAGTGTAAGTGCATTGTTTTCGTGTGCATGTATCATTTCCCGTCATTTGACTGTACTTTTAGCATTACAGAGTCACGTCATGATTAAATGGGTCTAATGCCTTGTGCGCATAGCGCGTACGCACAGGTTTGTCTGGAGTTGCGCTGGTCGCAAATGGGCATAGACCCATATTTGCACTTCACTGCTTAAATGATTAAGAATGCATATTTCTATGCATGTGTTATGTACAACTACATGCATAACTCATCATCTGCACCATCGTCATCTGCACTGAATGCATTTCAATAAATGGGGACTTTGTATTTCATAATTCGCAGACATTGAATTGATACTTGCGAGCTCATATTGGCATAAATCTCACACTTGATTTGTATTTTATAACAATTCTCGATTTTGTTCATGTACCTTTTTCGCAAGCTATTAAAATTTCACAAATATAGTAATTAAGTGAGACATTATTGCACCAATTATAAATGATTCTAGTTCGCAAACTAATGCATCGTACTTTATTCACCGTAAACTTTGCTTTAATATTCCCCGCGTAATTAAAAAATGGCTCTTATGCCAAATGCGGTCTGGGTAGCTCCAGACCAGTCTGCGCATCTAAGCTGACGCAGGCCGTATATGACATAAGACCCATTTTTGCATAATGCGGTTGATGTTCTCATGTCTGAAGGTTGACGAGCTATACATCTGCCTAGTTGAATTTCGCTATTGAAGGCGGTTTACATAAACGGTGATTTATGATCGGTGAGTTTGTTAATTCACATAACAAGAATTTGCATTTAACATTTCAATTTGAAATGAAGATGCACATCAATAAGATAAAATTAATTTGTATTATATTATCATTCAACTATTTATTATTGTTAAAATCAGACAGTGTTACAGACATTATTGTTTCGAACAGAATATGCAAGGCTTCTTTCTAAATTGACTTTAAACACGCCATAACAATTGAAAACATTTACAGTCAAGTCAAAAACTGTAAATCACCACGGACTAATAGACCCGTTAGGTAAGATATGAAAATAATTATTTGGTGAAATATCGCATTGTTATAGAAAAATCTCCTCTTATCATCACGAAATTCTGTTCATGGTGAATTAATAACCATTACTTCGATGTTTTATATATGATAGTATGACCTCATTGAAGATGTAGATGCAGGCAAGTTTGCCATTTTTAATTGTTACAAACAAAACAACTTGGCAAATGCACATTTACGATTCCCTAAAGTAGTTGTATTTTTGTTTGTCGTATATCGCAACAGTTTGATGTTTAAATTAGGATGCTTACATTAGATTTGTATTTCTATTTGTTATGTCTTCTACACAAACTGCTTTGCGTTTCATTAAAGAAAACCTTGTTCGCAGGAAATTAAGACAAGTGTATCCCAATTGATGCATTTTAAGGACAGTTTGAAGTATTGATGAGGAAGAAAGTTTAACGCAAAAGGTTTGACTAACTTTACGCAAAAACACGCGAATGATCTTAGTAGTACCAGGAAAGAGATTGAAGAACTGTACGTTGTAATTAATTGTAGCGCAGCTGTGTCAATTTGATTGTATAGCTGGGTCAAATATGCCGAATGATAAATATACAGGACAACAAATACTTCAGGGCCCTTGAATACTCACCTGAGAAACTTAAACTCATTCGAATAACGTAAGAACAATGGTTTAGTTATACGTTTTAAGACAGGGACGATTTGCACATATCTTGCAATGTAAGTTTATATAAACGATTATTATCTTATTGATGAGCAAGAAAGTTTAACTCAAACAGTTTGGCTGCCTTTCGCAAAAAGTCCATATTTACTGTAATTCATTACGTGACACACGTTAGCCCNAAAAAAAAAAAAAAAAAAAAAAAACAACGTCTATTAATACATAGAATTGTTAATAAGAAACTTATTTTGATTTTGCTAACAAACATTTATCATGTTGTGTCTTGTAAATCTAGCATTACAAACCACACACATGTGTACAGAGGAAAGGACGTTCGTGTATTGACACTAAACATGTATTTGAAAGACTTACATTAAAACCACAACAACAAGATGTTAACATAAAACTTCAAAGACGATTAACACAGTATGGACACTGTATGCCTCAGTCTGAGTCTAAGCCAAAACTTGTGGCACATTCCCCGTTTTTACACCAAACACATCATTAACACTTAAACATCGAGACAAATTAGACAGCATTCTTCACATATGTGTGAAAGATCATACACACGTTTAACGTAATATAACCCTTTTTGACAAACAGTCAGATGCAGACATATTAAATAACAGAAAAAATGTTCAGTTAATCACAGGGAATCATTTCTTCTTCTTTACTGGTCTGCACATTAGATGTTCAGGAGCCTTGCGTCGGTATTCGATCCAGGAACCCTGTCTGTAAGAAAGCATTAGATCTGCATTAAGACCTCGGAAAAAAGGTAACGGTTTTCCGCTGTCCGTACCATTTAGAATAACACTGTAAACGGTTGTGTATGGAAGAAAGCCGGATATACAATCTGCATAAACACTTTGAATGTTAATAGCAAATTAAACTAAGGCGGAACTCCATTAAGAACCCTGACTAATGACCCATGTTTAAGTTTGATCATATTGTCAAATAAAGTTACGTTTCTAGGCGTCTGTATCCCATCAAAGCACCCAACAATGGGTTAATATGGTCCTTGCAGATTCCTTTCCGACCACATCACGTGTATAGGCGAACTAAGAAGACGTGCAGCGCCGTATTGAAGACTCAAGCTTTTATTAACTGCACAATCATAGACTAAAAATAGTTTGAGAAATAAAACAACTCGTTAGTGCATGCCACCTTGTCATTTGAACGAAACATATCTTTTAAAGAACACTCCTAAAATAAATACACGGCAAGTTGCAAGAGTTTTTATTTTTAATCGGTGTGGCAAAATAAAATGTGTATGGACGGAATAAATTATAACCATGGGAGTTGATGATAAATAAAATGCTAATTAAAAGTCAGCCGGATACAGCAACAACAAAAAACTCGCAACAAGTAGTTGCATCAAACTAATCAATCCATATTACCTCAATAGCAATGAAAACCTACCCACATAATATATTGGCACGTCCTCCTTTCCAAGAATGTGGAAGGAAGCGACGACTGCGCATGCTGTCATTCCGCGCAGACACGTGACTAACATCGGCTTTGCAAGATCCACTCCCGCCTTATTGAACACTGAATGCAAACATTACGGAAGAAGGAAGTTGCCAATCAAATATGTTGCTTATAGTCATTTTTGTATCAAGTTTTCGGTGATCCAATTTTTGACATAACTGTTGCCGCTTTTCGTAGAAGCGCCTGGTTCAATTTCTGAGAAATGTAATTGATAATCAACCATACGACGATGACAAGGCTGCATCATTTTACCGACCGGTGTTGATGAGTAAATCACAAATATACCTGTCAAAGTGTTGCGTATGCAACGTGATACATGCATCAAAGCGATTGATCCAACTAGATTTCTGGATACAATTTTATCAAGTAGTTAACCAGAGCACGACGTTTGGTTGTTCTCAGTAAGATATTTTGAGTAACTGTAATTTATATGCTACCTCGTACTTCTCGATTGCGTCCATCATACCAGGGCCCTATACAAAACGTTTGTATGTTTGTGTGTACAAGGGGAACTAATTCGAACAAAAACTCTGCAATCCAGATGCAGCAGTTACCTTTGCTGGCGTAGAAGCGCCTTAAGGTAATACCACATTTTGATTTTCTGTTCTTTCTTCGCATATTTCTTAGTGTAATGGTACTCTGCATTGATAATCAAAGTTACAATACAATTCAGCGCACAATAATATTTTTTTGACATTTTAAGTTTTCAACCCCAAAATTATGTTTTTTTCCCCCATTTTTTTCTCAACCATTCATTTACAAGTTTCAATCTTATTAATCCAAATATTTAACAAACAACACTTTTTAAGTATGTATTAATAGATAAATACATTATATATACAACTATGATAGTTTATAACGTGTAAGAAAAGCAATAAAGAAAATATTAACAAACATATGTAGTCATTATCCATCGGAAAACCAGAATAATTACCATCTCTAGTCACAAGTCGTTTTTAAAATAAATATTTAAAAAAATGGCAGTTGAAAATTAAAATCTTTGAACATTGAAATTATCTACATTATATGATATATAAGCCGTAGAAGGTCCTTTGTTTGCAATAACCCAACCGCTCCTTATTTTGTGTGCCGACCCTAAACTTGTCTTTTTATTTCATGTTTAATTTTCGTTCAGTGTTGCTACGTTCGACTATATTTTATGTACACAATTGTTTTTTAACAGAGCTTTAAAAGATTTCGGCCATTTAAAATCCTTATTAACGTGGGAAATAATTTGTGTATGGTTAAAAAAAAATATGAAATCAAGTTTAGTCGACATGCATACCCTGTTTTGTTAGATATGTGTGGGAACAAGGAACCAATTTATTTGTTTTGTCTAATAACGATTAACCGTACTTCACATACGCTTCATTTTGCTCATCTGAAAAAGATTTTATATTTTAATTACCAAGACAAAAAATCTCCACGAAAACCATACAAATGTGCAATGTCTGAGATATACAGCATATAATTTTACATGCGAATTTCGTTTCCAGATAGCGTTACTTACGACTCATACTGGTAGATTTTCACCCTTTTCAAAATTATTGTGAAATTATGTAGAGGTAACTGCATAATAATATCTTTGCGTAAAGTTGCAAAATAGTGAACACACGGGCAAGCGTCGACAACAGCGGAAGTGAATGTACATGCACGCGACACCGGAAGATGTTATGGTCTCTCTTATAGTCTTTACCTAGTATATAAATCTAATTAAAAACAATGCGCAATTGTGTCAAGCATTGTCATTGGCACATAATCTGGTTAAAAAATTGCCGTAGTTCAAACGGCCATTTGGAGTATGTTTGTCATTTAGAATTGTCTATTCGGGGGCCCTGGTCAGCATTCACATAGTTCCATTCTTAAATGTATACAATTACATAGGTATATCGCTGTTTCATGTAATGAACTTTCAACATTAAAAATATATAATGTTCCTCGCAAGAAACTTTTGATTAGATGTTTACAATTTTACCCGTTTGCAGACGGATATCGCTTAGACCGGACATATTCACTTAAGAACATATTATGTTATGATAGTCTTTGGAAGCCTTGTATATACTGGCCCAAGTATGAATTTAGCCAGACTTAAAAATGGATGTTGGTTGAAAAAGAGCTTCGCGACCTCTTTAATGAAAATTCGTCTGATGGTAAACTTTGAACATTGTAAGTGACTTAATTGTGCTGTTTCCATTTAAAATATTTTATGCACACATATAAGATTTCATGTCATTGTACGCCTTCTTAATTGTTAATTTTCTGTTACCATTATACTGGTTCAAACCTAATATTTAATTACTTGTATATAACCTCAGTGTGGGGTCACATGGGCTCTTTTGACCAATCAAATTCGGTCTTGGCCATTGTGGCCCTTTGTTCTTTTAAGACTGTGACGCGGTAATCCAGTGTGGTCAAAATTAACAACCCACCTCCACCCCTTCTCCGCCATAAGGTTTTGACTCCCGTACTATGTATGTTTTAACATGTCTGTAAAACACATTTTTATCTTATTTTACTGTTATAAGCATCTAAGATTTTTCTTTTATACTTCTTTTGGCGTGAAATTCATGTTTTGTATGTGTGTACATGTGTATATGTAAATTCTATAAATTTTCTGGTTGATGTTTCGAGCATGCTCGGATAAAGGCCGTAATTCCTATATTCTGAAGAATGGACACAAGTGCATTGCAACGTGTCCCACGTATTCTTCCTGAAAGTAATGGGAGTTTTTCGTGGGCGGCTGCCATTCTAGTGAAGAATATATTGTAAAATCTGTAGTAATCTTCAATTTATTGTCTTTATCGTGGGTGGTTCATTTATTAATCGTTATTTTTAGTATTGGACCTTTCAATTATTTACGGTATATTACTACAGATTTTACCTAAGCATGAAGTTTTGCATGGAATACAAATGTGATTTCATGAATACGGCATTTTATAATAAATGCCCTTTTTCAATCAACAATATGGTGTTTGTTCATTCCGTCAAGTCATACGAGGCCGTCCGGTCTATGACCTTTTCATTACCACCGAGAACAATACATAAAACAACTTATATTCAAGTATCCATTCGAGATGTATTCCGTGAGGAATGCTCCTTATTCAAAAATAATTTGATGTTAATACTAAGTAGTACTGTATGTAATAGTATCGGTAGCCAATAACAACACGTAGAGTGTGTCTGTATTTATGCAAACATTGATAAAGTAAAATATTTTTTCATCGGAAACAAAAACATTGAAAAAGGAAATAAAGTGTTAAATCTATTGGATTTGGGGATATTTTGGACTTAAAGGTATGCGTTGACTATATAATAAATGATGCTTAAAATGCAAACATAGCTTTGTAGAGAAAAAATGCGTTATATTAATACAATCCTCGACCTGCATGTCCGAAACCATACTGTGCAAAAACAATCAGGCAACGAACATGGACAGCGACAAGACAATTACAAAGGCCAAAAACGAACAAGACAATGAAAAAGAAAGCAAAGGAAAAAGAAGCGAAACACTGTCAAGCACAAGTGAACTAGAAAACAGTATGTCAGAACAAACGACGCCAAATAAAAGCAACCGAAAACAACAAAAGAAGAAAGCAAACAACATTGATGATGCGATACATGAACAGGATATCGAAACGAAAGTCGTTAACGATGAACGGACTGAGGTCATCAAACAGATGAAACAAATAAACAGCAAGCTAGAACGGTTAGAATCCGCGATGAAGAAAATGGATACCAGGTTAGAAGGGACCATTAAAAGAGGTGACAGCACAATTAGGGAAACAATGAAAGACCTCTTATTTGAAATGAAAGAAGAGCTTTTAAAGTCATTGGTCAATAGAATAGAAATCTTAGAAGGCAAACTATTCGAGAGAGATATGGTAAATGATAAACTAAAAGCTCGAGTAGAAACATTAGAGAAAAACATAACCGAGATAAAACAGGAAAGCGACTTAATTACTCGTAAGGCACAGAAAGAAGAAGAAAACAGAAAACAGGGTGAAAATATTGCTGAGCAATACAGCCGACGGAACAATATTAAGATCAGAGGAATACCGGATCCAGACCCGAACGAACTAGCTACAGAAACAGCGCAAAAAGTGATAACTTTTTTCAAAGAAAAGAAAGTGGCAGAGATCTCATTGAATGACCTAGATATCGTACATAGAATACCAAATAGAGAAAACAAAAATCGCGACATAATTGTTAAGTGTGTCCAGATTTACAAAAGACAACATAATACGAAACAGAAAACTTCTTAACGATTCAGACGTCTACGTAAATGAAGACCTAACGAAGCTAAATATGCAAGTATTTATGTGCGTTAAGAGGGAAATGACGGACGAGGTGAAAGATGCCTGGACCAGCAATGGGGTAATCAAATACCGAAATCATATGGGACAAGTACATACAGTGAAACACGAAGAGTACCAAGAATGGCTGGACTTGCCATGGCCAAACCGCCGACAGTAAGCCGAAAGAGTATACTCCTTTTTTGAACAGTATAGATACACAAATATACTCTATGCTCGTGAAATGATCTGTGTGTTAAACACACACGAAAAACAAACACAATCTCAAACAAACACAAATAAATACCGATCTGTATAATATGTATACCGTTATTGTGCATGGGCTGAAAAGTAACTAACCACACATTAATCGAGCAAAGCGAATTAAATTAATCCGTGCACTACTTTAACATTTATTGATATGTAATTATATTATAACCACCTCATTATTAAAAGTGTGAAATTTAAGAAAACTAGTTAAAANCACAAATATCCCAATTTAAGCCTAAACGACGCGATTTTTCCCAATCAGGACCCGGGTTCCCAAACCCAAAATGGTGAAGAAAAAAAACACTGCTAACTTAGTTAAGGGACTTTCGTAAGCGGTGTTAGGGCCTAAGCAGAGCTATTTGTATACTCCTTTTTTGAACAGTATAGATACACAAATATACTCTTTGCTCATGAAATGGCCTGTGTGTTAAACATACACGAAAAGCTCGTTGAACAATCTCAACCAAACACAAATAAATACCGATCTGTATAATATGTAAACCGTTTTCGTGCATGGGCTGAAAAGTAACTAACCACACATTAATCGAGCAATTGTAAAGCGAATTAAATTAATCCGTGCACTACTTTAACATTTATTGATATATAATTATATTAAAACCACATCATTATTAAAAGTGTGAAATTTACGAAAACTAGTTAAAACGTAGGTTAAAGTTAAGCAATAATTGATACCAAAAACAACTCTATAACTTGTATCAATGTATCGAAAGCCTAGTGAGGAGCTTGACATTTTTGCTTTCGACTTGTTAAGCATCTACACACGGGCTGTCCTGTTTTTTTTACTAAATATTGCTTACCTTTTAATCAGTCTTATAAATTGTGGGAAATACAAATTAACTCTCTTAAAAAGAATTAC
>VMBQ01006052.1:0-61075 GCA_007657795.1 Dreissena rostriformis | reverse complement strand
AGAGCATAAAAATAGAAAAGTATATAAAGGTATGAAAACTTTTATCAAAATTGTAAACCTTGTACCTAAATGTCTATGTTAAAATTGGCCATAAATATGCCCCAAAACTAAAGAATTATTGAGGTTGCACAAACTGATGCAGATGTTCAAGGTTAAGAAATAAATTAAGTTGCAGGTAAATATTGCTGCCTTCAATGAATTCAAGCTTTTTTCGCAATTAATGTTGTTAATTTTAACTGAAAAAGGGGCACAATTCTGTCCAATTCTGTCAAACTTCAAAGCATCACTGTAAAATGTATGTTCCGATAAAAAGACATTAATGGTAAAGGTGTTTTAAGTTTCCAGCAAAAAGCTTGAATAGTATTCAAGATATTCAACTTAAATAGAATTTTCATCAATACAAAAACAGTACACTTGCTGAAATATGCCGTATTAAAGCACAACATAAAAGCTATAATTATCATTCGATAGTGTTTGCAGAAACACCTGTTTTTGCAACTAAAAGTTGATTTAATTGATTGAAAACTGATTCTTCTAGCAAACGCTTTTTTCTGAATGCCTAAAACAAGTTTTTGGAACTTTTTTGTTCAATTCCCATTTTATATTGTCGAAGGTCAATCCATAAAAAAAATCATGAAAACAACAATACATAATATATTCTGAAAAATTAGCCGTTTTAATTTGGGGAATGAGTGTTTTATTATTGGAAACACTTGTTTATTGTTGTTAACTGTTTTAATGTTATTATAAAAAATATGTTGTATTTTATTTAATGTAAATACTTTTTATTACAAAAATACCTAAATAATACATGAATACATGAAATGAAACAAATTGGAAACCACTATACTTTTGTATATCTCACCTTTACTATTGTGGAGTATGGTTCAAAATAGAAGTTTATTCTAGCAACATCCCAAAGAGATAATCATTAATACATTGGTATACGGTACTTTTGCAACATAAATAAAATCATGGATGACCACAAGTAGAATGAAGGCTACTCCTATAAATATGAGGTCGATATACACAATGTACTGGTAGATTGTGTCTAATTATTTGGACCAAATGTCGCCGACATCTGGGAAAAATGCACCAACAAATCTTACTGAATTTGTATTGCTGTATGAACAGGGTAAAGAAATATTGATGAAGTATCAAATGATATAATTAATTTTTATTTATTTAAAAAGATATATTTGAAAACAAAAGCTTCATATTACCCGGTAGACTTATTAAATTGTACTCAGACAACAGGGTATCCGGACAATCGCTCCTACGGACAATCGCTCCTACGCTAAATTTGACATGGCGGACAGTCGATCCTACGATGTTTTGACACGGCGGACAGTCGCTTCTACATTATGTTGTCAACCCGGACAGTCGTTCCTACATTATTTTGACTCCACGGCAAAACGTAATATACGCCAATCAAAGGCTAACACCTATAATGAACCGACAATAAAATTTGCCAACTTGTTAACAGTAAGCCGATTCAACATGAGCCGATCAATGTGATTTTAAATAATTACTTAATTAATTATTATTAATTTACTTATTTGCAAACTATGTAACAGTATGTTGATTCTTTAACTGTTATTATAAGGTAGTTATAAGGACACCTCGGGCAATGGTTCCTGCATTATTCCTATCAGGGACATTCGTTCCTACATTACATTTATTGGAATAAGTGCTATTTTGCGAAAGGAATAAACATAAAAACCGCATATGGGAAATTTTGTTCTTTATATCATTTGTATTTATGATATGACATTTATAAACATATAAACACACAAAATACGCAAACGAAAGAACATACAACGAAAGAACATACAAACGAAAAGAAACACATATGTACATTTATACACACAGCTCGATTTATACGAGTCAGTTCAGCGTTCATGATTTCAAAACGTAATTGGTTCACCTTAATGTGATGATCTGCTTGGTGCGAATGAGAATTCGTACCATTCACTTGTGTTACCTGAAATCAGCAGTTATATTTATATAATAGCTAAGAAATAGTATATATATACAGGGCTTGACATTAACTTTTGAAGCCACTTGTCCGGTCGGTAAAGTAGACCAAAATTTCACTTGTCCTGACCAAAAACCAACTTGTCCTGACCATAGGGACCTTTAAGTAAAAATATTCTATTATACTACATATATATATACAAGGGATACAACTGTGAAAATTCCTGCACACCACCATGGTGTAAACAATAGAGAAAAATTCGCTTCCAAACGCAATAAATACACCAACTTAACTGTATTACAACAGCCAAGACATTTATCTTTCAGAAAATAATACACTTGGCAATAAAGAACAAGCTTTTCATTGAACTAAGAGAGAAAGTTTCATTCAAAATGCTCAAAAATCCTTACTTGGACAAAGGTGTGCACAGCAGAAAACTGAGAATTCTAGAAGTTATTTTCGTATTCCTTTGTTATAAAGCTCTTTTGCTGGTACATATTCCTTGGATAGTTTCTTTTCATAGTAAAATAGAACATAATTACTATTTAGTGAGCATATTTTGCTAGAAATTCATATAAAACTGCTTCAATTTCACAATGACAATGTTTTACTTTCATTTTGGATAGTTCACATGTATTTCTAACATGCGATTTGATTGGTTGAAATTCCACTGCAGTAACAAATCCAGCCATTCACGTTCCACGTTACATTACCTGACAAATTGCATACAAATCCTTGAAGATAGTAAAAATGTAAACAAATTTAATATTTAGTGTGTTTTACATATATGCAGTTACATGCAATTATGGAAGGTGTCTACTTTGATCAATAAAGTGTCTATGGATAATAAAACAAGGTAAAATTTTCTCAATTTCTCTGTAATTATTAAATTATGGAACAAAATGTGTCAAAGTGGGTGTGCACACCTTTGTCGCACTTGGAAAATTTTACCGTTTTTCATGAAACTTTTGTTTCAAACACAACTATTAACACTTTTACTGCTATAAACATAGTTATTATCTGAAAGATAAATGTCTTAGCTGTTGTTATACAGTTTATTTGGTGTAATTATTGCTTTTGGAAGCGATTTTTTTGCTATTGTTCAGACCATGGTGTTGTGCAGGAAATTTGACAGTTGTATCCCTTGTATATATGTATATAGTATAATAGAGTATTTTTTAGCTAACGATCCCTGTGGTCCTGACCATTATATCTTATTCTGCTCAGTACTTTGCAAAATAATGAAATAATACAAAATGCTCAAATCATAAAGACTTTAATTGTTTTAAATACATGTTAACATAATTGTAGGCAATTTCAATACAAAAAGTACTGACGAGAATATAATGAAAACTCGAGATTATTGATTTTTAAATATGTAAGAGCGACTGTCCGGGTTGACAAAATAATGTAGGAGCGATTGTCCGGGTTGGCAAAATAATGTAGGAGCGACTGTCCGCCCTGTCAAAACATCGTTGGAGCGACTGCCCGCCGTGTCAAAACATCGTAGGAGCGACTGTCCGCCCTGTCAGATTTAGCGTAGGAGCGATTGTCCGTAGGAGCGATTATCCGGGATTCAGACAACAGTTATACGAATCGCGTTTTCATATGACATTGTGAAAATACATGTTAATGCAGAAGTGGGGCGCAGATTGTCTTCAACTGGGAGAAGAAAGTAACTTGCTTAAATGTTCTGACTACTTTGAATCAACCAGGTCCCTTAATCCACTGACCGAATGCTGTATTGAATAATGATTAACAAACTGTTAAATTAATCGAAATTATATGGCGTATGTTTTACTAAGGGAGGTAACTGAATTTGTAAGTGACTCGTCCAATCAAAACCCTCATTCAATCATCCGGCCAATGAACTATTCTGCGCGGTCTTGTCAAATGTGAATTGATGGTGGAAAATGTGGTTGCAACAGGAAACAGCGTGAATCAAGTTATCTTCACTAGAAATACAAGCAACGGAAAAATCAAGATGTGTTATATAATTATAAGGCAGAAATAAACTATAATACCGGAATTCAAATTAGTCGGGACCTTGAACATAACGAAGAAGACTTGGAATCCGGTACTCCTATAAATATGAGGTCGATATACATCGACAGCTTACGATCTAATTATTTGGACTAGGAATCCGGCGGAGAGGCAAGACCTGTGCTCGAAAACATCCATAAGTATCCATAAGAAGTACTATCGGGGATTAAGGTTGTGCTCTTTTTAACGTGCTCCGGCTTTCTAGGCAGTAACACAGGAATTATTTCTTCTTTATACTGTACTATGATATGCATACAAAGGATTCAAGTAGACTTTTGCCATGCGGACACGGTTGCGCGGCCACATATTCAGGCTGTAAAATGAATTTGGAAAAACGACATGATCGAGGGGCTAATTCATTTCATCATAATAAACAGATAAGAGTTTTCTAACATCGGTAAACATGCACAAGGTTTAAAGCAAAGATATATCAATGAGTTGTTTATTGATAAATCTTTGTGTTTATTGATAGATCTTTGTGCACCGTATTGTTTGATAATAAACTGGCAATAAAGACAACGACATGCGTACATGCCAAACATGTAATTTAATTTACTATGTTCAACATACACGAACACAGTCAGTTCATTAACTCAGGCTTCTTAGGGCAGGAAAAACACGTGTCAGCCAGTTGCCCAATCCTGGCCGCTACACTTGGCTGTCTTGCTGACATTCAGCGCTGTCACAGAGTTGTCTCCCGTGGCTAGTATCGGGTCAAAGGTGGCAGACTCTGTCACATATGAAACCTGCAAAATGGTCAGAATATATATATATATATATATAATTCTTATATGATAGCTGCGAGTTTAATCATAAATTATAACTTAACCCAACAGGATAAAACATGTATTTCCTCATAAACAGTTACTAAAATTAGAAACTTGCCCCACAGCGCGTTGTAAAAGACATATTGTCAAGTGCTAAGTTAATGCTCGCATAACTCTGCCAAGTGATTGATTGAAAATTTATTCGTAACGCTCATAAAAGCCAAAACTGTAACGAAATATATATGCTCCATTCTGCACATGGAGACCCCATAACCATACTTTTTTTAATGGAATTCTAAGCTGAATTAAATGAAGCAATAACACAGATATGTCATGTCATAGATTGCAACAAATTACTCGACACAAAAAAATCGACTGTTTTTGCACCTAGTTTTTTTTGCCGTTTTCCAGTGGAATGTGACCCGCCTCAGCGCAATGTTTTACTACAGTAAGTTTTTTCACTGATTCAGTAGTGAACCCTTGTGCATATCTAAACAATATTCGTTTATGGGGGGCAGCAAGAAACTCCTACTATAAAGTGTGTTTAATTTCATAACTTTGTTGCGAGTTGCGATGAAGCCGTTATCGTCAGTAAAATAGATTTTTTGACTTTTGGCAAATTAGTGACATGCCTCTAAATGAAAAGAAAACTGAAATGCATGTTTTCCGTAACGGCGGCCGTCTACGATCACATGAGCCTTAAACGTTTCACTGTCTATGGGCCTCCATGGTGCAAATCCGGCACTGACTTCATTAAAAAGTTACCAGAGCGCTTTTGCAAAATTCGACATACGCCTTTCCATTCAATGGTAAAATCATTTCTTACACATGGGGTTGAAATATGGGGACATACTTTCCCCGATAATATTGAACAAAGTCAAACGAAGTTTTTTTTTGGTCTCGATAAATCAGCAGACAAGTGCATGGCTTTGTTTGAAACTTGGAGGTTATAATTATATGTATAATAACACTTTAAGTGTGATTAAGAAAGGTGTAAACATATCCATGTACCAATGAAAAGATATTATACAAACTGCAATTATATGTTGAGACTGCCTTTTCTTAGCTAGGGAAACTTCCGCGAAAAGGTTGTATAGTACTGCCTTGGTCTGTTCGCTGACGAGAACTCCGTTTCGAAAGTGTACCTGAGTCTTGACATATTTATGTCACACTTTTAATAAAAAAATGAAATTTATGACAAATTTGAAATTTTGAAATTGAAATCAATGCAGATAGAGGTACATGTATATCGATATAAATTATTCCCATGCGGATTGTTTTAGTAATGGCAGGAAAGTAGGCAGGATTTTGTCACGGGGAAGGCAACCATTTTAGATGTTTTGAAATTGGCACATTGCTTTGTGCATTTTCTTGCTGTCTAAAAAACTTTTGTTGTTATGTAACTTTATGGAATATAACAAGTAAATAGGCACCTTTCCTAAGTATAGAGCTTTAAACATTGGTGTGAAATTCACACCAATGTTTGAAGCTTTAGATTCAGAAATGTTTTATGTTTGATGAAGAAGGCAGCTTTGGAAATCAACCCTTTACTAAGAAATGTATCATAAGGTATGACTGACATAAATCATAAAAGTAACTCTCTTTAAATTCAAACCTCCTCTAAAGTTGACAAGTAAATTCATAGTAAAATGTGTATTGTGCTAAATAAAGTACAAACTATGTAAGGCTCATTTTATTAACATTTTGAATTGTTCAATTTAATACATAAAGAAAAAGCAAGGTGAAAACATTCCATCGGAATATCACTTACTTTGTGTGAGTCTAGAACTATAAAACAAATAAATTTATGAATTCATAATCACACAGTTTAACTTTCACTATCATCTATTACACAGTTTTACTCGCCATCACCAACGCAGATAAACCATTACACTCATCTTCAACTCCGACATCAGATCAAGGGATGTGTATACACGGCGATATGAAAATATTGCCGAGGGTGTGTNTTTTTTTTTTTTTTTTTTTTGGGGGGGGGGGGGGGGGGGGGGGGGCTTAGTTCCACCGGCTAGTGAATTAGCTATAATCCAATTGTTTATCAGGGGCAATTTAACACATCTGCCCAAAAGTGTAGTGTTGATACTTTTATGAGAGAAAAAACTGCAGTAGGCCCATTATTAAAAAATGTAACTCTAAGGGCCTGGGCCCGGGCCTGAATCGTAGTTGCCAAATGCATCGAATGATACCAGAGACGTCTGTAATTGGAAAACAGTCTTCGTTAGTCTGGCATTGTTGTTTCATTACCTTACGAGAGTTCCATTTTGGTGTTTACGAACTAATCTTGTTCGCGTGATCAGTAAGGTCAACACACCTTTCGGTTCCGGTAAAGCACATTGTTTTAATCTTGATATTGAATCTATAATACCTGTTCTATAAATAAAAGAAAAGTGTTTCTTTAAACAGTCAACAGCGAAATGAACTTAATAGATTTCAATTATATTTACAAACATAAATAGGACATGTTCTGTTACTAAAAAGATAAATAAAATGTAATACGACCGTGAAATACAGCTAGGTTATCTTTTTACCAATGGTTTCGATTTGGCCGGAAACCGAGACGTTTTGTAGTAAAAAAAATATTTACAAATGTTTAGGCAGATTTTTCTCTAAGGTATGCTATGTTGGTCAGTGCTGCATTTAATCTCACTGCTGGGGAGTTGTTTTGTATGACTTTCGATGCACTGTCAAATTCGGGTAGACTTTGCTATTGGGGTTTTCCCGTAACTTTAGGTCGCCCGATGTCAGAGAATACAGTGATATTTATAAGTATTTTCTGAAATACACTTTAACTTGTGTACACGCTGGTAATGCGGGCAACCGATGGCACTTCGATAACAGAGAACAACAAAAGCCACGCGCGAGAGGTAAGTTCCTCAGTTTTTTTAAAGTTATATCCTAAAGAATAGTTTTTTTTTAGAAAAGGCACATGGTCGAGTTGATAAATGGTGCATCCTTTTGTATTGGGAAGAAAACAATTCACGGAAGAATGGTAGATCTTTGTCCCAACAATAGAAAATTCGGTCGGAAAACAGCATTAACTGGATGAACAGTAAACATTTCAACAACATAAAACTACTTAGAAATATTGCAAGAAATTGTTTGCTAATTGGTTGTTATACATAGTGTCAACAAATATGTTAAAGGGAAATTACTGTGTTATACTGAATACTAGATCCGTAAGAGTTGTTTCTACTGTTAATCTTGCGTTTATATGATTATGCTTCATAGTTTGTTGTACACTTGTAGCTTGGGTATGAATGAATAAACATGTAGCCACATACGCCTTATGTTATATTAATAACACCGGCTAGACTACAACAGTATTCACTGTGCTTCAAATACTGAAATTTGATAATATTCAGTTAACTATAAACGAAGATAGAGCATGTTTTAATAGGAGGTATTCATGAAGTTGCAGACACTTTGATTCCCGTAAATGGACATTTCGGATAACGGAGACTGTCTACAAATTAAGCCCTCTGATAACCGAGTTTTATTTTCTATTATTATTTTATAATCTGTGCATAACTTAATTACAAACACATGTAAAATATAACCAACGGCGTTGTTCGTTTTCAAAAATCACATTACTATTAATTTATACTATTAATATTATAATTTCAAATTTTAAATAAGATTAAAATGCTTATATCCGAAGAAATATATTTCAAGTGACGACCGGAAATAATTATCTACATAATGAACTTGTTTACTAGTGGGAACTTGAGATTCAGAGAGATGGACATACAACGGATCATGTGGATCAACACGATCGTGTTTAATTTTACTTATATCACGACTCTAGATAACGGGAGTTAAGGGGTTTTTAAGAGGCACATACGCCATTGTTCTTCATAAAATCCTATGTCGTTGGTGCTCATTAGAATCACATTTTCAAGACGATACTAATGCGTAGCCACTAATTACACAAGAATATCTTTAAAAAAATATATTCGGCGTATATCCTGACTTTGAAATTAAGGTAGAAAATTGACGTTTCTAAGTTATTAAATTAAAAAAAATATGTTTAAGTATTGTTGTGTTCTTTTAATACTTAATAGTCGCATATCCACCACACGAAATGTTTGTTATGAAGTTCACGTATATAAAACCACATAATAGTGTTTGTAGATACAAATTTTACTACGTGCGATCACGTCATATGTTTCCTCACATGGTTAATTATGAATTTATTTCTTCGTCATCGAAACATAATATGGTTTGTTGATATTTGATTGAGATGCAGTGTTCTTTCCACACATTCAAATAACACTGTTACACACGGGTCATGCGAAAGTTGATCTTTTGGCCTTTGCGGCCAGCGTAGCTCAAGCCCAGCCTGCGCACTTGCGCAGTCTGGTCAGGGGCTATGATTTCCGCTATGAAAAACACGCAATGTTTCGTGGTATCTCCAGCATAGCCTTTTCAGTATGCATATCCTGACAAGAATGCGCGGATGCGCAGGCTGGGCTGGAGCTACGCTTGCAGCATATTGTATAAGACCCATTTTCGCATGACGCGGGTCTTTAAAAATCTCATTGCGTCTTGTTAATGGAACATCAAACCACGATACTTTCCGATAGAAATTGAAGTCACACTTTGTTATTTACAGCAAACTGGCAAATGTTGGTAACCTATTCTGGCCTACATACGTCACTCATGTGTGGCTAGATAATTAAACAATTTCCCTTCTATCATGGACACTATACTAATTCGGTAGGTCCACAATACAAGAAAAATGGCATTTACCGATATGTTTTCATTCATCTCTTTCCCTAAAATTCGTGTTATTTGATATCTTGAAAGCAATACTGTGTTATCAACATAAGACGATAATCGATAGTACATTCCGTCTTCCCCCGACGATTTACTGACCCAGCACTGACCCTGCAAGTCTTGGAGAGGGAATTTACTGGCAATTTGTAATTGTTACTGTACGAACATGCTTATTGTATCTTATATATAAGTAAATGGCCTTAGTACCTTCATTAGGACATAATGATACATGCTTTATATCAACCGTTTCGCTACAAAGAACGTAGTTTAAAATTGTTTAAGCTCGTGTACTATGCGTATAGCATAGTTATGGGTGTGCCTAAAAGGTAGAAGGAACGCCTGCATATATTCATCATCAACTGCCGTTTGCCATTTTTTTTTGCTACCGGCGTTTGCCATTCTTAAATGTACTACTGACGTATGCCATATTTGTTCCTAATCTTTAAAGGTCAATTTCAACGAAAATCCAAAGTCAATATATTTAACGCTATTTAAATTGAAATATGATTAAAATATCGGGTAAATAATTTTTGTGTGTTGTGTTTAACATAAAAAGGATGATTTTGTGGACTTTTATTATCGTAACTCGCAAAGCTTTGATTCGCTTATCTCCCCTGTTCTCCCCTGCTGTGTGACGTCACAGCTGAACAAGCATTTTCGCGTCCGCTTAGAAGATAAGCGATAGTTCAGAATTCGGGTTTTATTTTTAGTGATATTTTCGTGAAATTGTTTTCACAGTGGTAGGGAAAATGGTTTCTGTGCAACCTTTGTCTGTAAATCACGCTCTGGAAAAGATATTGTGATTTTTTTTCCAGTTACCGTTTCCGGCTGACAAAAAACTGAAGAAGATTTGGTGCACTAAAATCGGTCGAGCTAGCCATCTTTCCTAACACAAACTGTTTTTTCTCAAATTAAAAACAGCCGCTTCTGTTTCTTTCTGCCTCGGCATCGATCCGCAGAATCACGCCGCGTCTTTACACGCGGCGATTACCCGAGTAAAAATATTTACAAATATTGATTGTATACTATAACAAATGTTAAATAATTTTCTAATTAACGAAAATTAAATACAGATATAGGTAATACGCTGATATATTTACTTCTGCGCGATTGTGTTAATATTTCGTCAGCTAAATTCTCTGCATACTTCATACAATTACCCTCGGATTTCATCTGTCAAAACAATGAAAATCTCGTATATGGCCGATTTCCATTTTTAACATCAAATTCTGGTAAATATTGACAAAAACAGTGCTCAAATTCATAAACACAGACTTTCTCCATTTTTGCTTAAGTATCAAACGAATTTCGGTATATGTTTCTATTTAAAGATTTGATGAAATTTCGATTAAAAGTTTCGTAGTGAATTTCAACTAAAGTACCGGGGTATTTCGCGAATTATTTGCCATTGACAATTCCTTTAAATAAAATTAAAATCAAACACGCTGTATCGTTATCGTTACACTCTTTTAGTTCGTTCATTATTGAAACAATTATTGTACTGTATACTGATTGCAAAAAAAAACATCGTGTATAATTCATTGACGTCGCACTGAAGTGCGCCGACTAGTATGTAATACGTTTTTTTTTCGCTTATGGGAGGAGAAGTTACTTTACGGATCAATGCATATATTTTTGTTGTCAGAATATCTTGCATAGTGGTGATTTTCTTGTGTAAATAAGTACTGCATTTGTGCCTATTAAATTTACTACAACATTAATTGCCAATAATGCAAAGCTAATTCTTTTAATAAATAACTGATCACAGGGACTGGGCAATAATTAGTCTTATTTATAAGACGTTGCCAAGAATTTAGAGATACTTTTTATACGGGCTAAATTCTTTGGAACGTCTTATCGGCGAACGATTTAATTTGTGGTGGATATCAGAAAGTTTAAATTTTCATCAATATGCTTAAAATTGCAAAATAACATTACCAACTCATACAGTTTTAGTTCAGAAGTCCATTGATACCTCAAATATCGTCGAATTGAAGTTAGAAAGGCATAAATTCTTCATTTAGACTTCTGCTTAAATCGCAATACAATTACTGACCTTTCGCCATGTTATGAAACAAATTTAAATCAGAAGCAGGCATTACGGTGTAACGTGTATGCGTATTCTTTTCGCTTTACGATATAACGCTTTTCGCTCACAACAGACGAACGCAAGCTGTGTTTTCCGCCGTTTATTCTTCACATTTAAACCCCAATGGTTAACATCGAGGCTGCGTTGTCGTGTAAAATCTACCAGCTGTACACAGCGGAGTACAGCGAAAGATATTAAAAATTTGAACAGTGGTGTGATTTAAATTAATCAGGCGTGCAAAATTCAAAGTGTCATTACATAATTCTTACGGAACATTATCGAGAAATGAATTATCTACACCGGTATGTAAATATTATTGCAATCCGTTGATATTAACTGTCTGATATCGGGGCTTGAATGTTGCGCACCAAATTCCTTGCGCAACAATATAGACAAAGAAGGAAAACTTTCCACCACATTTTGAGTCCTTCGCCCGTTGTACGCTCCAAATATTACCCATATAAAAAGTAGCTTAATATTTGAGAGCGTCAACAAGTTGGACTAGGCAATAATAAAAGATCACAGGGACTGGGCAAATACGCGAACCGGTGAAACTTTCTGGTTTTGTATAAAAACAAAACATAATCACAATATATTTATTTTATGGTTTTTCTAACAATAGCGCAGACTTTTGCTGTTCGAGTTTTGGTTAACGCGTATTTTCTTCAATTTTACAAGACGACAGCGATTACACGGTTTATTGCTTTATCATTATGTACACACCGGTCTTACTGACAATAACGTAGTGACGTCACCATCTATGTATAGAATGATTGCTTTATTGATAACCGTTACACTACAGTCACTTATTAATATCTTAGTTAGAAGGTGATTTTTCAAGCGGTTCCGTAGTGTAGTGGTTGCACGCTCGCTTCACATGTGAGAGGTCCAAGGTTCGAGCCCCAGTAGAATCAAATTATTTTATTTGTGTTCTATGTTAACTTTTTGTTTTGATGTAGACATTTTAGTTTAAATAAATATGCTGTTTTATTGTAACCATTTTTTGTTTTTATTATGCCCATGAAATATATGTGTGAGAGGGTGGGGGGGGGGTTCGTAAACACATTAAAACGTTTACAGTGTTTTCATATCAATGAGTACTCAACCCCTATCGTAAATGAGCAACGTAAGAATAAGTTAAGAATCATCTCCCCTTGAAGTTGAGAAAAATATGAAATTACGCTTACAAGATGAAGCAGATTTTTTTTAAACCTACACAGTTCTGTTCCGTTCATGAAAACTGCACACGGATGCCAGTACAAAAAAAAGGAAACCAATGTAAATAAAATGAACTATGAAATATTTGGGGGTTACAACACAAAATCATAGATAATGGTTATTTGGGGGTTATAACACAACATCATAGATAATGGTTATTTGGGGGTTATAACACAAAATCATAGAGAATGGTTATACCAGTATCTTGTTCTATTTTGTTTAAAATGATCGGCCAATATATATTTACTGTAGAAAAAAAATCGTTCCATGTAACTTCATTGAGTGCCTTTTACACTGAAATTCCCGACGCCCTTTGATGCTTTGCATCAATACTTATCTTGAATTCTTTTGCAACGACCAATAAACAACTTAATGTATATTCAGATATCATAACACGTACAAGTATTTTCTGTATTTAAACATTTGTTTGTATTTAAATTGTTAAAATAATTTATATTTTGTGTCGTCTGTGTATTTTAGATGGTTCTCATTTGTTTTTAGAAATTCGTTTGAAAATAAATATCGTTATTTTAAATGTTTTAAGCAAGTCTCGATTCCGAGATCATATACGGAATTCACTGTGTGATCTACTTTGATATGTTTACTGATCTATAAAATCATTGTTTTGACCGACGACACGTCCTTATCTAAAGTTTGTGTGTCGTAATACACAGGATATTGGATGTTCAGGGCTTGATTGTGCAATAAAACAAAGACGCAGTCGGCGGTTTTCTGTAGAACGTTTGTACTGACCAACATAATATTTAATAGTGCACGTGCTTATCTTATCCGATGGTTGGTTTCAGTAGCACGCGCGTTCAGAAACTAACAAGTTCCAGTAATAAATCACAAAGATTATGATCTGAGAACTGCATGGAGTCTGAAATGTTTTAAACATCTTGTTTTAAACATTACATATATAAATCATTCTAAAATAAAAATGTTCAAATAACCACAAACCGTCTTATTGCCATGCCAGTCAACTCCGCGAGTCTGATGTGACTCCTGACGATTATACATTTAGAACGACATAAGGCCAATTATGCCCAAAACAATCTAAACCATCATTATTATCAGGCAGTATTATACCTAGCTAAGGTAACATAATAGTTTGCACAGTTGCACGTATCAAGTTATTATCAGCACAAATCTTAAATGAACAGTAATTTGATAGGGGATTGAAAGTACGATACATATACAATAATATGCTAGTATGGTTTTCTCGGATGTTGTATCAGTCAAGTTGGCTGTGTTAAGCCGAGAGGCGTATCCTCGTCGTGTGCAATTTGACACAACAGACAAGGCTGATACAAGTTCTCAACGCACACTTTTATTGTAATATGCCATTTGTAATTTCATTTTTCCGCATATTCTTCTTTCAATAATAAAACAAATAATTTGGTAAACAGTACTCTTCGCGATAATTTCCGAAGCCGGTCGAAGTTTTATTTCGAAATAACAAAGTAATCAGGCTACTAGTATGATACGGAAACAGAAAACGCTAGTATCAAATACGAAATACGATTGTTGATTGAAATTTGTATTTGTGATATAAAATCGATACACCGTATCCGACCTCATCATTTCTTATTTATCAGTCAAACACGTTTACTATCACGAAAATATCGGTATGCCATGCCTCATTTGGGAGGTTAATTTCATCAAAACGCTAATCACAAAGCAATTGCTTTAAAAAGACCAGACTTCCAGCCAGGCTGACTGCGCACCGACCTTGATATTTTGTGAGATTGCATAGATTATGTTTAAAGAAAGTTCGCAATAATTGNTGTATGAGATACGAACACTTCATGCTCAAATTTCGGTTGGCATCCTTTGTATTGCTGAATTCCAATTATGTTCAATTTGACAAAAACATCACTAAAACGTATTCATTAAAGGTTTACCAACTGGAATTTATAGAACATTTTATATTTTGGATCAATATATTTTATTTTCCTCGTCAATAGGTATGTGTGGGGCGAGGGCATCCCACTCCACATCGTACAGAGTTTACAAGCAACATATGCATATTTATAGCACATTGTTTACATTTTACAATCAATAGCTTTTACATAACAATGTAAACAATATCTTGTTTAAGAATCGATTTTAGTCCCTTATCACAAATACTGGAAAAGAGGTAACAACAGTTCCCATTCTTAACTTTTACGTAAATTATTAAAATAATTAAATTCATTAAGTACATTGTAGTGCAAGGACAGGTACGATTTTGCTTCTTTAAGAGTGGGTCTAGTTGGTCATTTAACAATTATAAATAAACATTTTTATCAAAACAAATACTAAATTTAAATGTACATTTAGATTTGCATGTCCCATTTATAGAACATTTAATTTGACAATTTAACAAGGGTCAAAAGCTGTTTAAGACAGCTACGTCGTTTGTTTTGTTTTTTTAAAATGTTCTCATCTTTCAAGAAAATATGTATATTGATGGTTTGTTAACGCTCTCCCAACGCGACTTCCGATTAAAAGGTTTTTCTGTCTTTGGCAATAAGGTTCAATAATCTGAACAGACACACTCAGAATATTTTGCCCACAGGCCCACCACCCAATGCAAGTGTGTTACTGACATCTAAATCAACACTTGTCCTAGGTCTGTACCCTGGGCATTTCGATAACAACTGTCAATGGCCAGCAATATCTCGCCTCTATCGCGAGCAAGTGATAGTGTGAAATAGTTGTCAACTTTTGAGGACAACTCATCCGATAATGTTACTGATATCATAAATATAATTAAATGTCGGCTATCAGATCAGCCCGGATATGACTCTAACACAATCATATCTAAATTTATTATCAAATATCTTAAATGATTGCATATGACTTATATCACAAGTACATTTATATAACTTGGTGGAAATGTGTCGTTTATTCAGTTTTGCTACTTTTTTATTTGTAAATAATTATTTAACGTTTTGATAATAAAGTTGTATTGACAAGATTTATTTGGTTATCGAAGTCTGTGATTCAAATTCAGCCGCGTACTACTGTTTGGATAAAACGATTTTCAAACTAAATGACTGAACTAAAGATTAAATTATTATCAATGACATAAAACATGACGCGTTTCAAAACAAGGCAAACCATGTGTACTATAACTGGCCAATGTATAACGCCAAAATATAAATACCAAAGACAACCAAAAATATTTATGCTTTCAGACCATAAATGTCGAACGCTTTATTAAAAGTGCAAATATGATCTATATTTTTATATAACAGAAGAGATACAGCCAATTGTGTTTACGTATATGCACAGCCTCATGTAACCTCAAAGGCACAGTAGTTGACATTCAGCGAAGATATTAGACGCTATATGTACATTGTACACGTGGACTTTGGAACATGCGAAGCTGGGCTATACTATTTTGACTGAAATGTTAACTATGTTTAAAGCTGATACTTTGAAAGTATTATCAAAAATTCTTTACTAGTCAGAATCCATATTACAAACTTGCACGTTTAACATATAAAGCATCATATTTTTTTGTTTTATACCTAACCAAATTTTTCTATGACATTTTTTGCATAAAAAAGTGTCAAATCGTATTTAAAAACGCGTCTATAAAGGTTGGATAGACTGAACACTTTCAGACGTATGTGTAAGTAAAATTGTCAGTTCAGCTATTAGAAGACCAGCCTTCAATTCTGCGTCAAATAAGAGTTTTACTATTTTCTCTGATTTGTAAACGTTTTGTGGCTATTTTATTTCCATCACTGTATATTTTATAATATAGGCACAAATTGTGCAATCCTGGGCCCGTATTTACTAACCGATTCTTAGACTTAAGTCTAAAAATAAAGAATATTCTTAACACAGTAATATTCTGTAAATACTTGATATTAAAGGCAAGCAAGGCAGTAAACAGCTCTAATTAAATCACTATTTATTCAGTGTGTCAGTGACACAAGTACTATTTCCAGCCAGTATATATTGAAACTTTGAAGTCATTGCATGCTTTTTTTTATCTTTTAAGGGGTGTTTCGGCAGTTTATTTAACCGAGCATATATTTAAAGCAACACCGATGCTATAATCACAACCCAATAGTTTTGTTATGAGAACCATCACAAATTAATGACCGAGTAGGTTCATAATAGGTACTCAGTGGTTCGATCCCAGGTGCGGTTAACTTTTTTTTAATTCTTTTTTTCTTTCTTTTATTTCATTCTTGTTTTTTTCCTGGAGGTCTTTAGTCCTGTTGTTTACATTAATCAATTTAAAGCATTTAATCACAAACTTCAAAACATGCCGAAATCTGTCAACAAGTCCCTGTTATTGATGATTAAGGTCGAGTTTGATACTGTATGGTCTTATGTTTGTGATTAAATATTGTATTATTGTTGTGTTNTACTACTACTACTACTACTACTACTACTACTACTACTACTACTACTACTACTACTACAACTACTTCTACTACTACTACTACAACTACTACTACTACTACTACTACTACTACTACTACTACTACTACTACTACTACAACTACTTCTACTACTACTACTACAACTACTACTACTACTACTACTACTACTACTACTACTACTACTACTACTACTACAACTACTACTCCTCCTGCTGCTGCTGCTGCAGCTTCTACTGTTACCGCTACTACTGCTATAACTATTACTACTTGTCTATGTTAAGAAATTTGTCAATACATTTATTATGGTGTTAAGTGTTATATGAAGCAAAGATTGTTGAGGGTTTAACGTTCGGGCATTACCATTTGTGACCCTTCTCATATCATTCAGTTATTATAAAGAGACTGTTGATTAGTATCTGTGAACTCAGATAGCAAATAATTAAGTTATCAGTTGTTAATTTCGGTTAAAGAATCGTATTATATATGACAAACTTAAACGTGATAATCATATTTATGTTTCAACTTAACTCAGAAGTTTAAAAGTGATTTCTTTAAATCAAATACAAATATAATACGTTTATTTGTTATAAGAATAACAAAGCCATTGGCTTCAAATTTTGTTTAAGTTTTTAATGTCACTGATGTGTGTTAAGCCATATTGTTGGTTGAACATGAACACACAAGGTTACAGAACATATACGAATAAAGAACACCTTTTGTATCCACGATACCGTTAACGTTCTTATGAGGAAAACTTACGTAAATTTGTTCCTTGGTGATGTTGCAATAAAATACAAATTTCAAGATATTAATCACTTAAAATTTAATAATTAAATCAGCGCGAAAAATGCATTCCGTCAAAATCAAATAACACATACTAGTTCAATATTAAAGGGACTTGTTCACAGATTTTGGCATATTTTGAAGTTTGTCATTAAATTCTCTATATTGATAAATATAAACATCATAACTCAAGAGCTCCAATATAAAAACAACAATAAAAGTAAAAAAAAAAAANTGTGTGTGTGTGTGTGTGTGTGTGTGTGTGTGTGTGTGTGTGTGTGTGTGTGTGTGTGTGTGTGTGTGTGTGTGTAAGTGTGTGTGCGTGTGCGTGTGTGTGTGTGTGTTATTCAGAGTTTATGTTCGGGTCGTCGTTGAGTCTTTACGACTACATTATCTTCGGACCTGATCATTCGTCTTCACATGGGTTGCCATGTATTTTATACTTTGTATAACCATCCACGTGTTGTTACAAAATATAACGATAATACAAGAAATTGAAATTTTAAAATCGTTTCGCGTCGGAGACGCTTTATAATTTTATTAATTTCTTACGATGGTTTTTCGTTAACGAAAGTGTATATTCATTATAAGTCTGCGGCATTAGTGTTATTTCGCAAACTGATGTACATTGTTCATTTATTTCTTGAATCTGTGACAATAAGTAGAACAATTCTCATTTTGATTAACTGTTAACAAGTCCCTTTAATAAAATTAATACAAACGATCATCAAATAAATGTTACCAACACCCGCTCTGTTCTTTAAGTAGTTTTCTAATACTTATGTAAAACAAATAATTTGACAAAATAACAACACAGAAACAATTAAAGTAAAATATGACTGACAATGTGTGGGACGAACACACTATGCACATTACGTTTAAAGATATCCCCACCCAGTAGGGTCCTTGTCTTCAAACTATTGAAATCATTTTCTACGCGTTAGAATCAAATGGATATGAAAATAGCAAAATACATGTACTCTCACATATAACGACCCCTGATGGCATAAACTGAATTGTGTGTTAGAAGACGACAGCTTAAACACGTTTACAATCTTTTAGCTTGTAAATATGCACATAAGCCGCGTTCTGGGAAAACCGGGCTTAAATCATTTGCGTTATGTGTCATCCTAGACTAGCATCTGCAGTCCACACAGGTTAATCAGGGACGACACTTTCCGCTTTTATGGAATTTTTCGTTTAAAATAAGTCTCTTCCAAACAAAAATCCAGTGTAGGCGGAAAGTGTTGTCCCAGATTTGCCTGTGCTGACAGCACAGGCTTATTTAGGACAACACTTTACGCACAAGCATTAAGCCCAATTTTCCAAGCCAAAAAAAAAATCCACTTCAGTTTGGTTTTTCAATGTCCAAACATCATTATGTGATGAACTCAAGTGAGTCGCCGTAACTTTGATTCTATACACTAAATTATCAAAAGTTGGGATGAATTTGAAACATAAATTATAAGAAAAAGCTGGTTTATTATTGTTTATAAGAGAAAATTAGTGTGATTGTGTTTGTTTTTCTTGGTTGTGGAACCATTTTCATTGGCATATGATGTCCGGTATGTTGCCCGCTGGCCAATATCGTGTGTACCAACTGTGTGTTTATTTGGGCTTGTTTTTGAGCATTTGCGCGTTCAAATGTGACTTTTGATCGTATTTATTCATGCAATTCAACTCAAACCTACGGTAGTACTTCTTGTTGTAATTAAACGCTTAAGCTATATTGAAAAAACACAGAGCCATTTCACAGACAAAATGAACTTTCGTCACCGTCATAGGTTATAAAATGAAAAGATTCGCTCATTTGATGTAACCGATCTCAGAATCTTTGTACATGAACCTATTAAGATGATATACAAATAGTTTACAACCATATTTACGTAACCTAAGTGGTGCGTATTTGACTGGAATTTTGAAAATATGGTATTTAAATTATCACATGGTTGAAAAATCGAGTCTTTAATCTTGTGTTGTACCCTTATATAAATAAGAGAAACTCGAATGGCAAGAAATAGCACATAAAGTTATTAAACTGTATCATCTCGCGTTCACAATATCACATACATTGTCAAAAAGTGTGACGCTAAAAACAACATATACGGTATTGCGACTGCCCTACTCAATCATCAACTTTGTACTAGGCCAGATGCTGAATCAGTGATCAGTACTGTGATGTGCTGGATTATGTACCCGCTGATGTCAGACATCGCGCTATATAAGCCGCGGTACGGACGGACAACACTTCAATACAAGATTTACCTGCCAGCCCAACATGAGGCTCACACTACTGTTTGTCCTCGCCCTTGTGGCGGGATCACAAGCAGGTACGACTTATTTTATTTTTATTGTATCAATTATTATTTTGTGAACGTTGTTTGTGTTTAAGTTGTTGCTGTTGTCCTAGTGGAAGGTTGATACTCAGGTAAGATTAAGTTAAGTTATTTTAATATGTTTTATTGTCATATGGGATTATTGCGACTATTGTTTATATTTTAGTTCTGATGTTATTATCGTTTAGGTCTCATACAAAATACTGTTATAGGTTTTCATAAAAACACAATTCTTTTTTTCCTGAAGTGACAATAGTTAAATTGTTGAAAATGTTGTTGCAATAGTTTCTTACATGTCGTGTTTTTAGTTTGAAAAATGTATTCATGGAAACTTATTTCGAATGCTTTTTTAAATTATAATTGCTAAAATTACACTGTTTGTGTGTGACTATGGTCAATATTGTTATTGCTGTTTGTATAACTCATGATGAATTTTAAGCCACATTTGTTATTTTTTAAAGTAAAATTAAATAAAATTAAAACGCATAATTAATGATTGCTTAATTTTTATGAACGTACTACTGAATTATTACGATTTATGAGTGCACTCAACTAACTCACATTTTTTTATTATGTGTGAAAATGTCCAATATGCAACGTAATTAAATACAAATCTGCTGTATTTACTTTTATTTATTTAGTTCTTATAATAATAATGTATACATAACTCTACAACATCACGTTATTGTGCTATTATGTATACATTTAATCTGCTGAACTATTCTAAAGTCAGATAAATTATCGTATACATTAATCGGTCACAATAAACCTGCGTCATACGAAAATGGGTCTTATGCCATAAACGGCTAGCGTTACACAGTCTGGTCAGGAGCTACGCTGCCCGCTATTAAGTCACGCAATGTTTGTGGTCTCAGAAGCGGACAGGGTAGCTCCTGACAAGACTGTGAAGATGCGTAGGTTGGTCTGTAGCTACACTTACGGCATATGGAACATGCGGCCATATTGGGATAAAAAACACCATCATAGCGGCTTTGTACGCCCAGTTTTCATAACATTAACCTCCCTCTTATAAAAAAAGTATAAAGAATACAGCTTCACTTATGTTAATATTAAACTCACATATTTCTTTTAATGAGTTTAAGATCAACTTGACATTTATATGAGCTACGTCCATTCCATTGTATACCATAGCCACTCGCAAATAGATTTCCTAAAGTAAGGACTCTAAACGTACATGCATATGTGTAATATTAAATAAGATTCATTCAATTCACCATTTCACCATGCTCTATCATGGTTATGTCCATTTATTCATATAAAATATATTCTATTTTAGGTCCAATACAAGAGATTGTTATATCCGACAAATGCGCTGCACAATGCACAGTATCAAGCAAATTCAGCTACAAACCGGGAACGACATACGAGTTCACGTATGAGACGGACGTACGGACGGCCATACAGGGTGCATCTGAGGATCACGCCGGAGTCCGCATGGTTTCCCGCGTATTTCTGGACTTTGTCTCCAAGTGCGAAATAGTTATGAGGGTAAGTGCGTTGAGCTTATGTTTTAAGTAATTCAACGAATTCATGTTAAAGTTTAACACCGTGGTGTATTATTGTCATACTTGACACGGTTTATCAGTGTTTTTATGTCAAAGGGACTTTTTCACACGGTAGCAAAATAACACGTGAATAAAAATGCTCAGATAATCAAAAACATGTCGGTTCGTTTATCGATAATCATCAATCAAATCGGTTAAATAATGCAGCATTTTGTAAAGCTTTTTATCGATAAATAAGGAAAATTTGTTTATTGCGTAAGGGCCTGTCACACCGGACGGCGTAACCACAACGATTGAACGGTTTTCTAAGGAAAAAAAATCCCCCTTTTATAATTATTTTGTATTATTATTAACATGATAAATTTGTTAGAAAAAAATAATAATCGATATTTGTTTTAGATAAGAAATTCAGTGAACAAGACAAGTCCCTATATTTAAATTTTCATACATGTCCAATGATTTAATTTGGGCAATATGTTTTAAAGGTTTTCATAAGCAGACTGTTGCATTTAATTAGTGGCATCGTTAACCATTTTGTATGATTACCTGTATTCGTGTTTTATTGGTTATTGAACACCTACACGAAAAAGGCGTAGAAGTATTATGTATGTATATTTATCACAGGTACGAACCATTCTTTTAATACGGTTGTTTCTTAAAAGTTTGCTTACATACATTTCTTTCAACACACTTTGTACTGGGTTTTGTAGCTCAGTGACGTCAAGCTTACTGAACACGACCCAACGACGTCATCAATGAAGCCTGTGACGTCACCAGATATCGCGATGCTGGAGTCCAATCCACTAACTGTCTCCTTCCAAGATGGCAACATTGAGGCCCTATGTCTGTCTAGCATGGAGTCGGACAAGACGCTGAACATCAAGCGTGGTATCCTCTCTATGATCCAGAATAACATGGACGACATTACATCCGCTCAAACAGTCAAAGAGGTACACGTGTATGTTTGCAATTGAACATTGTTGTTTCGCATGCGTTAACCTTTTACAAATATTCAATCGTTCAGCATAAAAATGATGAGGCAGGATATGCTAGATCATGTAAAATAAGATTGACATACGTATTATTTAACAAAAAGTAAAAATCTCAAATAAGTCACTCGTAAAATGTGTATCTTAATTACAAGAAGTTCACATTCCGTATTATTTGTGTAGTCCGATATTGCCGGAAACTGCGAAACCCAATACACATCGGAAGACAAGGGCTGGTCCAGCAAACTCATCAAGAAGTCCAAGAACCTTCTGGGATGCACCGGACGCCAGAACGCCAACACCGCCATTCAAGGAGTTCCTTATTCCAGCGACTCGGTATACATAGTTTCTTATCACGTATTTCACCTCATACCGTTAAAATATTACTTTTACATTCGCTTTTTTTGTAAAATGATTGATTGGATTAAGGCAATATAGGTTAGTATAGCCATTTTTATAATAGTTTCAGTTGTCATAACAAATTTATAAACTATGTAACTGTGATTGCAAAATAATGAGTTTTGTTGCACGTTTAAGAAATAAATTAGTAAGTAGCAGATAATAATTTTATTGTGAACTGTCTTAAACAGAAAGTACAGTCAATGCCCCTCGTCAAGAGCTCCCAGGAATGCGAACAAGAGATTGCCAAGGACAGCGGTCGTCTGAAGATTGCTACTTGCCGCGAGAGACACACGTTCGTGCCTTTCTCACGCCAGGAAAGCGGAGCCACAACCCACACCACTCAGACCCTTACCTTCGTGAAAGAATCCAGATCAAAGACAAAGTCTGCACCAGTTCAGACGCGGGCCTCCCTGCAGTTCCAGCATTCATCTGGCAGCTCGATTTCCGGTATTCAAGACTTGGAGAACCAGCTGATGACAATCTGCTCCCAAACCGCCAATGGTGTGACCACGGAGACGCCGAAGCTCTTTACTTCCATCGTGTTTACTATGCGGTCACTGACGGCCGTAGATATGGGTGCGCTTTACAAGAAAATCAAGAATCAAAGCGTCTGCCCAGAAAACAACTCACGTGTAATGTAAGTCAAAGATTATTCTTCCAGTTACGTTTTTTTGTATTTTAGATAACAATATATATTTTTTTTTAATTAAGCATTCACAATCTTTGCGGTACTGTTTAAATGAGGCTAGTCAACGAAATTGTGTATTGTGAATTCAGGAAGTTTTTCTTGGACGCTGTTCCAATGACCGGTACTACTGAGGGTATCCAATTCATGACGCAGCTCATCACAACGTCCGTGGTGACCGGAGTCGAGGCCGATATGTGGATGACCACTCTGGCTTTCATTCAGAACCCCAATCTGAAAATGCTCAACATCGTTAAGGTTGGTTTACATTATGTATACATAAAACCACGAGAAATAGTTATCACATAAGTTTTTTATCTTAATCACTTTGAGAGTTTGCAAATCAGTTTAAGTTTTTTATTTGCTTATGACTAAGATTTGCTTTCGACTAAGATCCGAATTCAAGAGGGTTATATATAGCTGTAAATTACCGATATTCAGTAATTTATCGCATAGTAAATATATTCTTTTCATATTAAGAGACTTGTGCGACAATTTATCTAAACAAATAATGATAAAATCAACATGTGTAATATTTAAAACGAGCAACTGATACAATAGCTTGCAAATAATCATGATACTTTTAACAGGACCTTCTGAGAATGGACACCCTTCAAGAAAGGGCAATGCTTTCCGTCAGCGCTCTTGTTCATTCCGTGTGCAGAACGAACCAGAACTGCGAAAACTTCATCGAGGTGAAGAAAATCATCTCACTTCTGGAAAACAAAATCGCAACGTCCTGCAAAATTGAAGGCGACATGAGGGCCGTAAGTCACTTTCATTTGTTTGACGATAAGCTACACTACATATCGCCTATATACATACTGTTAAAAATACGTTTATTACGAAGTTACAAACTGTCGTTTACTAGATTAACTCTCAAGCGCTACGATTTTCATTATTTTTTGCATTGATTAATGAATATCAATTTTCAGAGTTTGTTGGCCATCCGCGCCATCGGTAACGCAGGATTTGGCACCAGCGCCATAGCAACTCTTGAGAAATGCTTCCGTCGCGCTGAGAACCCAATCGAGATTCGTATTTCCGCTGTTGAAGCTTTCCGACGAATCCCCTGCTCCGCGGACGTGAGTAAAACACAAACGTTATTTCGACCATTCAAATTAAGCTGTTTAAACTTTTAAACCCGTTTATTTAGTCTCGTATAAACTGTAAATTAACTAAGTAAAGAACCGAAACGCTAACCGTTTGGCATATTTTAGAAACGCGCACTGTTTGAGGTGCTTATGAACACCGAAGAGGACTCCGAAATCAGGATTGCCGCATACAAGGCAATTATGGAATGCGCATCTGATGACTCTATCAAGCAGATCAAGAAGGTTCTTGCCAAGGAACCGGTCAACCAGGTCGGATCCTACATCTGGTCGCACCTATCAAACTTGATGGAAACGTCTGATCCTCACAAGCAAACAATTCGATCCATCCTTGAAGACGAAACTCTTAAAGCCGAATTCGATATGGATAAGAGGAAGTACTCAAGAAACTACGAAGGTTCCATTTTCCTTGAGAAAATCAACACGGGTGCAACAGTTGAAAGTGACATTATTTGGTCTTCCAAATCTTTCATCCCACGTTCTGGTATGTTCAACCTCACCGTTGATCTTTTCGGAAACGCTGTCAATCTGTTCGAGATAGGTGGACGAATTGAAGGACTCGAATACTTCTTCGAATCATACTTCGGACCAAACGGTTACTTCAGTGACTCCAAAGTCAAGGCAGCTTCCACCGAGACAGCCGTCGACACCATCAAGGCAGACAAAACCAAAATTGAGCGCATCGACAAACGGGTAAGAGTGTTGGCTAGCAAAATTTCTGATTTCTGTTGTCTTTTCAGTGTTGTGTATTACGAAGTTTCATTCGAATTATTTGATTACATTTCCGATTATAATACACGATGTTTTATTCCGAATGTAGTTGGGCGTTTCCATGGATGATCTTCGTGGATCGCTGTACCTCCGCGTATTCGGCAACGAGCTGAGCTACATGAACTTCAATGGTCTTGATTCACTTATGAGCCAGAACAGTATCAATTTCCTGGATGTACTGATGAAGCTCGCAAATGAGAACGATTACGAGTACAGTCACAGCACAATACTTATGGACAGCACCATCGTTATCCCAACCAGCTCCGGCTTCCCACTTAGCCTGACAGTGAATGGAACAGCAACTGTTGATTTGAAAGCATCCGGCAAAGTCGACGTTATGAAGNTACAAACAATTAGTTGGTCCTTTATTTATGGCAAGTGACCGATTGCCGAAACAGTACAAAACAGCACAATACAGCACAATACAAAACAACATAAACACAAATAAGAATAAAGCTGGGGTCACCGCCTTGGAACGGTCAATGCAACGCATTGGGGGTTTAAACCTGGTTATAGAGCGCTCAACCTCACACTTGGCCCAGCAATATTCATAATACATTTAAGTGTAAATAAAATTTAACGTCATAGCATTGTAACTCAAATTAAACAATAATAAAAGGGAATTAAAACGCATTCAATTTAATTACTATTTAATTACTCAATTGCATTGAAGATACAAGAGTAACAGAGTTACAACTTTTTGACGAACGATCAAATAAAACTATTAACAATTGTCAACTACATTCCTTCTTTATAGAAAAAGATTTGAGAATATAGCGTCACGGAGTTAATATTTCAGATAATCATCGCGCAAATACAGGAAGAAGCAGCAATAATGGTTGTAAAAATTCCATATTACATTGCTTGGTTGTTTATGTGACTGCTAAAAAAAAATAATAATAATTAAATCAAACAAGAAACGCCTATCAGAGAGAAAATAAAAATAAAATGAAACGTTATAAACCCAATGATATCTGAATTTTAAAAACAAGTATTTTTGTTACAGCCAAATTCGAAAACAAGTCATTCAAACGCGGAAAAACACTGAACGTACTTACCCTTGAATTCGAATCCGAGCCAGCGTCTTTGAAGATAAAGAGTAAATTTGACAATCGCAACTTCAAAACAATCGCTGCCGACGCAGATGTAACATACGTCATCAAAGGAATTGCGCGAGACAACATTAAACTGACTTCAAAAATGATTAACTGGAGCACAATCACATTAACAAAGGCTAGACTGGCAATGTAAGTTGTCTCTCGGTTGCGTTGCTTTTCAATATAACTATAAAAATATTGCATTGTTAAAAAATTTGTTGAACTTTGATTGTTAAATTTAACAGTAACCAGAAACAACATTCACTAATTTCCTGTTTATGTCAAGTCTTTCGAAAAAGCTCGTGTGGTTCGATATTGTATTTATGTATCTGTTATTTTGTTGTATACCTTTTCTTGTTATTAAATGTGTTGTTTTTTATTTCAGGAGTATGGAATCTAAGAAATATCAAGACTACAGTTTCAAACTTCTGAGCAACGTTAATCACAACAAGCGTACGTCAGGATTTGATACAACTGTATCATATGGCAGCAACTTAAAAGATGCTAACAAACAAATCAATATTGAAGCTCAGCTTGACCGAAAAATAAAAACCTGGTCCGACGCTTCCGTATCTCTTAACGGCAAACTGGAAATTGGAACTGTAAGAAAATTATAGTGTTTTGTTATAATAATGTTATATACTGGTCACTTACATTAACATTGAGGTTGCCACTGTAGTTCCACATTTAATTAATTAAAGTTAACTACATGTATTCATTTTGAATTGTGTGTATATAAATGACCCTGTTTTCAATTCCGAAAAACCTTACTTCATAAAAAAACTTTTATTTGAAGGGTATTCGGATGGTAGCAAAACTGGACCATGCACATGAGCCAAAGTCGCTTGATTCCGCTCTATTGATGAAATACAACAAAGAATCCATCGAGTCTACACTGAAAATCAAGGATCTGTCTTCTACAAATTTGAACATCTTTGGAAGTTGGGATCTCAACGTGCTAGGTAAGAAAATTAATTTCCTACATACGACTAATGAAACCAGTCCTAGCCAGTTTACCTTTTCAACGAACATGAAAATCGGCAAATCTGTGAATAGAATTGAAGCAAATTGGATCCAACCATCAGACAGCACTTTCAAGATAACCTCAGAAGTCGAACTAAGTATTTTGAATATGGCCAGCCCCTTGAAACTTGGCGCGGAATACAAATTAGGACCAGAACAGTACATTATTGGAGGGACAGCAGAGCTAGACAAAGAAAAGTATTCGGCGATGCTTTCGTCTCAAGTCGATTCAGGAAAGTCCGTTCAAGGTTCACTAGACGTTGGGTACCCCGACCGACATATTAAAGGAAATTATGAAGTATCCTCAAAGAACGGACGTTACAGCACTCGCTCAGATTTGCGCTGGAATGCTGATATGGATGATTCACAACGACTTTCTATTAAAGCTAGTGGTCAAGTGCAGGGTTGGAATGATTTTGACGGATTGGTGAACATCCAGCTACCATCCCGAACGGTTGATCTGAACCTGAATCAAACCATTGTCAGCAGCAAGTACATTTCGCATGTTGAGGCAACACTGGACAAAACAAATACAGTTTCACTCGACACGGTGCTGTCTCAGAAGGATGATAAAATGTCAGGCTCTTTCAAATTTTCAAGTCCGATAAAAGGATTTGAATACATTAATTTGGATACTTAATTTACCAATACCAGAGATTCCTTGACGTCGCAGGTAGAACTTGAACGCAAAAGGAATGAAACAATGTCGATGACATTTACACTTAAAAAACCATTCGGTCTGACCACAATAAATGCCAGCTTCGTTGGAAAAGCACCATCCATGGGGGTTAAATCTTGTGAAGGTTCACTTCAACATAGTACAAACAAGGGTATTAAGACAGTTATCAATTATAGCTACAACAAGCTATTTATGAATGCCGACTTGAGTTTCAACAATGTTCGAAGTCAGAAAGGAATCGACATCAACGGACAAATAAACCTTAAGACGTCACTTCGTGATCTTAATAAGGCATCATTGACATTACAACACCAAAGAGATGGTACACGCATGAACACAAACGTAGTGGCCGATCTCAACAACAAAATGTATGGCGTAAAGAGTGTTTTGACATTTACGACAACCCCTAAGATTTCAACAACTGGATCAATTAATGTCACACTGCCATCTAACGATTTAAGTGCCGCCTGGAACCACATAATGAGTCCCAACGAGCTACAGTCATCTGCCCGAGTATCAGTTAATGGCAAATATATTTCTTTTAAGACAAATGGAATTCAAAACTTGGCTTTGTCTGCTGGAACCATCCGAGGAAGTCTGGAAATAAATACAACTTTCAAGAAGTTCGATAACTTAATTGTCCAAATTAATCATAGACATGCCCCTGCAAATTTTGATTCTTCATTGAAGGCGCTGTCAAACAGTATGACAGTTTTGAACGTTGAAGGCAAATATTTGAGCAATAATGATCGTGTAACTTTAATGTTTAAAGCATTGAATCCTCGTTATGATAACGATATGGTTATGAATCTTAACGCAGACTATTCCGGTAAAACAAAGACAGGAAAAGCTGAAATAGTGCTTACACCAACACAGAAAATTTCACTTGATGGGTCTTTTAACGACGATGAGGTGTCCCTGACTCTGAATGTGCCAAATATGTATCCTATTTCTCTCAAAGGAGTCCGAACACTGATACAAAATGGAAAAACATTCGACATTACTGGTGCATACAGTGATGGGCAAACAATCCGTATCTCTGCCGTCATCAGCAATGCTGAAGTAAACGTGAAATTGAGCTCACCATTTACACCGATGATTTCTACACAGGCCGTATACAGAAATGAGAACAACAAAATATATGCATCTGCTAGTTTCGATGCAACGCCCGTTGTGGGCCAATGGTCGGGTGTCGCAACACTCGATAGAACAAATGAACTTTCAGCAAACATCATGATCAATACACCCTTAAATCAGGTGCCGTCCATTAAGATGACCTTTTTGAGCAGCATGGAGGATAATGGAAGAAGATCATCACTGGACATCGAATACTTGCCTGGACAAAATGTTCAACTGACCTCTGTGTACGATATTCGTAATACCAACGACATTAGCTTCGCTTTGCAAATCGTAACTCCCTTTGAGCAGTTTCCATTTGTTAGCACCGAATTCAAACATGTTGGTGACTCTTCACGATTCGTTTCAAGTGCAAAGATTGAGTACCCGAGAGGAAAGATAATATCTGTTGAAACACACTTTACACGAGTTGGACAAGTAAGCGGAACACTGATAATTTCATCGCCTTTTGCGAACGACATTAAAGCTACAATCAGCCATGTTGGAGACCGTGCAGACTTCCAATGCAATATTGAGCTGACCTACACGTCAACAGTCCGTGCAAGTATAAAACACAAGGGCACCATAAAGGACTTTGTATCAAATGCGAAACTGCAAATTGACAATGAGAACTACAGTGGAACAGTTACTTTTGCATCAGAACCCACGATAACCGCTTCGCTAGCAGCAGAAACACCATCGTCGTCCTACAAAATGTCAACAAAATTCAATGGAAAACCAACAAACTTCAACTATATCATTGAAGTTTCAGTTCCAAGAACTGGAGTTTTCTCTTCAGATGTCAGTTTTAACTTTGAATCTAAAGTCGATATGTCCGTGTCAATCAAAACTCCACTTAAGAGATTTAGTGACATTAAGGGAAAACTCAGTCAGGAATCGGCATCCGGAATATTTGCATCTCGCATTGAATTACAAAATAATCTTGATGTTCTCGCTGCGACATTGAAAGTAAGCACGAAGCCGTCGTTTACAATCGAAGCAACGGCACAAACACCTTTTGATGGATACAAGCAGGGCAGAATTGAAATTTCACATGAAGGTTCTTTGAAATCCTTCAAATTACGCGGTGAATTCCAACTGAACAAGGAAACATCCCAAATCGATTTGAACGCAGATATATCTCAAAGATCTAAGATTGATTTAACCATAAGAACTCCATACACAAAGCCAATCAAAGGCTCGTTTACTCATGTTGAAGTGAAACCACTAAATTTCAAATCCTCTGCTGCAATGTCCATGGGTAAAGAAACAATTACTGCAAGTATCAACTTCAATGCCATCACTGGTGTAAAGTCTGACGCTGCTATAACAACTCCATTTGAGGGATACGAGAACCTTAAAGCAACATTCTCACATTTTGGTGATATAAGAAACTTTAAAATGTTGGGCGAAGCTTCAATAAACAAACAAGAAGTAAAGATCGGTATTACATTGGATACTACAAACGATAAAATAGCTACAATAACTGTATCAACACCATTGCCAGATATGAAAGACCTTGCTTTCATTTTTCGACACTCAGGATCTCTCCAAAGTTTTGTGACAACTCTACAGGCTAAGCAAAATCGCAAGACTCTTGGTGGAGAAGTATCTTTCAACAATGGAGAAATTGTTACCGGAAGTGTGTCCCTTAAATCTACCTTTAAGGGCATAGACAATTACGCTGCATCGTTTAGACATACAGGTACCATTTCCAAATTCAATTGCGAAGCAAAACTAGAAACACCCTCTGGACCATCTTCTGTTATGGCTACCTTTGATTCAATCATAGGTATCTCAGGAACAGTCAATTTTAAATCGCCTTCAACGAAAGATGCTGAAATAAGATTTACACATTCAAATGTTGATGGTGCTTGCAATTCAAATATTTACGTCTCATATGATAGTCAAGTCAAATACTCAGTTCAGTCGGAAATGCTTTCAAAGCAATCATTGAGAGGTGATTTAACCGTAAAAACACCGTTACAAGGATTTGAACAAACATCTATCTCACTCTTCCATGGTAAGGATATGAATAGTTTCAGAACAACTGGATCTCTCGTTTTTATGAGTAAATCTATTGGGACTGAAGTTGAAGTTATTCTGTCGCCAGAAATATCAGCAAACATGAAACTCACAACTCCGTGGACAGATAATTTTGAGACAAGCCTATCAGTGAAGGGTTCATTGAGGAAATTTGACTCAAGTTATGAAATAATTTACGGAAAGATTAGCCAACTCCGCATTGAGCTCGATCTTAACACCGATGATATCTATGCTGGTGACTTTAACATAATATCTCCATTCATGGAAAATATAAAAGCCAGATTTAACCACCAAGGCGATCGCTCTGCGTTCACAACAAATGCCGAGATTACGTACTCAGGAAAGGAGGCCACGTCTTCTTTACATTTCAATTCCGTTCCTGGTATCGACGCTTCGTTCAGACTTACTTCACCATGGACTAAGGACGTACAAGTAACATTTACCCACCAAGGTGAGCGCTCCAGATTTTCAACAAATGCTCGTCTTACGTATGCAGGCCAGGACATCAGATCGACATTAGTTTTTAAATCCGTTCCAAGCATCGACACTTCGTTCACACTAACTTCGCCATGGACAAAAGAAGTAAAGGCAACATTTAGTTACCAAGGTGATCGCTCTGCATTTACAACGAATGGCGAGATTGTTTATGCAGGCCAAGCAGCAACGTCTTCTATACGTTTCAATTCCGTTCCTGGTATTGACACTTCATTCAGACTTACTTCATCATGGACAAAGGACGTAGAAGCTACATTTACCCACCAAGGTGAGCGCACCGCATTTAAAACAAATGCTCGTCTAGCTTATGCAGACCAGGACATCAGGTCGACATTAAATTTCAAATCCGTTCCAAGCATTGACACTTCGTTCACACTTACTTCACCGTGGACAAAGGACGTGCAAGTAACTTTTAACCACCAAGGCGAGCGCTCCGCATTTACAACCAATGCACGTGTAGCGTATGCAGGCCAGGATATCAAATCGACTTTAATTTTCAAATCCGTTCCAAGCATTGACACTTCGTTCACACTTACTTCGCCGTGGACAAAAGACGTGAAGGCAACATTTAGTTACCAAGGTGATCGCTCTGCATTTACAACGAATGCCCAGATTGTTTATGCAGGCCAGGAAGCAACGTCATCTATACGTTTCAATTCCGTTCGTGGTATTGACACTTCGTTCAGACTAAATTCACCATGGACAAAGGAAGTACAAGCAACATTAACCCACCAAGGTGAGCGCTCCGCATATACAACAAATGCTCGTCTAGCTTATGCAGGCAGTGAAGTCAGGTCGGACCTAAATTTCAAATTACTTCCAGCAATTTCCACTTCGTTCGCACTAACTTCACCGTGGACAAAGGCAGTAAATTTGACGTTTGAACACTCTGGGCCATGTGAAAACAGTCGAACATCAGGTGTTGTAATGTATGGTCAACAAGAGCTTTACAGAATTGACTCAAAGATTAAACATCAAACATCGATTGACGTTGATGTCAAAATGACCTCGGCAATTAGAGGCTTCCAATCATTCGTATCTAAATTCACACTTGAAGGAGGCCTAACAGACTTCAAGACACACGCTGAATTAAGTTTAGAAAAAAGTGCATTCCTTGGTGATTTGGAGGTCAATCCATCCCAAGGAAGATTGTCTATAATATCACCCTTTACGAAGGACATTGTTGGATCTTACAACATTAGGGGCCAGAAATTGACAAATACTATGGCAAAGGCATCTTTAACTTACGGCCAACAGAACCTGATCCAAATAACCACGGATTTAAAGCTACCCTCAAATGCACAGTTGTCTGTTCAATTACCGATTTCGGGATACGAAACAAGTTCAGTAAAATATACTAAAGCCGGTGAGTACGGAGGCAAGGTTGAAGCCATTTTCAGCAAATCAACCCATGAAATTAATATATATACTAACACAAATGGCAAGATATCAGCGTATGCCTCGATTAAATCACCCCTTGTACCACCGATGTCAGTAAGTGCCAATTTGGACACAACAAATAATAATTGGAAATCGCTAGTGACAGTTTTGTATAAGTCGATAGAAAATAACCTAGAACTTGAACTTCGAGTAAGGCCCAACTTTTATGGTAAAATTAAAATTGTGTCTCCATTGATTGAGCCACTGGGGTTATCAGTTGAAAATAACGGGAAAATCACGAACTTCCGTTCTTCTGCCACGTTTTCGAAGGGCGATTTCACGAACAAAATCACTGTTTATATGGATTTGGAAACATCGATGAAAGGAAGCATTACCATCGATGCCCCTCTGGTAATCATGGATGGATCCAATCCGATTGCTGCCAGTTTTGACTTGCCTTCACTTTACAATGGAAACGTTGTTCTTATGTCCGCAAATGACAAAATTATAGACGGTACATTTTCCTATCAGATTCAACCCCTTGAAGTCTCTCTTTCACTGGAAAACCCTTTTAAGAACATCAATGTTTTAGTTCAACACGAAGGTACACTCGCTTCTTTCAAATGCAAAGGACTCTTGAAAATCGACGACGAAGCAATCATTGATGCTGATGCCCAATTCCAGATGCAGCCTCTCCTTACCTCATTTACAATTAAGACACCAATCACCGATGCATCCCTCGCAGTTTCCTTTGACGGATCGTGTACAAAATTTATTTCTCAAGGTACAATTACAATCGACGGAGTCGACAATACCGCATCACTTCAATTGGACTTTGAAACCACACAGTCATTGATTTTCTCAGTAAGGTCCGTTGTTTGCAATCCGATTGAAATAATGTTCAAAAATACTGCCCAGTTTCCTAATGTTCAAACCAACATCGTGTTTAAGATGGATGAAAAGGAAATAATTGGAGCCGATGTTAAGTACACTACATCACCGTTACAAGGCTCGATTGCAATCAGGTCGCCTTTTAAAGGATTTGAAAGTTTGTCAGGACTTATAACACACAAAGGAGGACCGCTTAATTTTGAAAACCATGCCGAGGTTACTGTTTCTGGCAAGAAAACACAAGCGGACATGAGTTTTAACTTTGAATCTAAATTGGAAGGGAAACTGTCTGCGAGCGGACCTATACTTCCATCAATTTCTACTGGGGTTGAGTTTGAAGGAACATCCGATAAATTCCAGGTAGCCTTAAAATATGCAGTCGACTCGAACGTATATTCCATTGACGCATCAGCTGATCTACAAAACGGCCTGGACGCTTTCGCCACTTTAAAGACACCAGTTGACGGGTTTAAAGCGGTAACGGTAAAGGTAACACATTCCGGTGTTTTCCCTGACACTGACACTTTTGCACAAATTAGAACAGGACGAAGAAACCTTTTTACCGCAAGCTCTGTACTTTCAACAGCCAATGGAATGTCTGTTAAACTTTCAGCGCAAACTGTTGCTTTCCCAACTGTACAAGTTACAATGACACATACTGGTAACTTTGCAAAATTTGCTTCCAATGCTGAAATCAGATTCAACGGTCAGCCGACAACCATAAACGTTGCTTGTGATAGAAGTATTCCATCTGGATCATTTGCATTTGCATGCCCTAACCTGAGCCCGATATCCGGAATGTTCTCAGTTACCCCCATGCGAAATGGAAATTCAGCTCGCATTGAAGGAACTCTGTCTGGTCAAACTGTGTCGGGAGACATGTCGTATTACCTTGGCAGTGAACTTGGTGGCTCTGTGTCAATAAAGACTCCATTCCAAGGATACGAACAAATACTGGGCAAGGCAAACCTACGCCAAAACACTAAATCCTTCAACGGCTTGCTAGAGGCTACCATGGGTCGAACAACGGCAAGTGTTCAAGGTGACCTTAATTTGGAGCGCGGCATTGATTCTAGCATAAACTTGCAATTGCCACATGGAAAATCAAGTGCTCAATTTACATCTTTTGGCTCATTTCCAAACAATGAAAACAAACTGGTTGTTGATATTTTGGGACAAATTTACTCCATTGCAACTGATATCAATTACATGAACGATGTATCTGCTAAAGTTATCGTCACATCACCATTGCAAGGATATGAAACTATTGAAGGATCTTTTGCACTAAAAGGTACTCTTGAAAATATGGTTCTCAACGGCAAATTGAAGTACATGACTGACAAGCAGATTGTGGTATCATTTGAAAATATAAAAACCGCCAGGAAATTAGAAACAAAAGCAAAATTGCAAAGCCCGTTTTCTGAGGACACATCATTTGAGCTGATACTGACTGGAGAACCCACAAATTTCTTTCAAACAGTAACTCTCTCTTCGGGAAATGAAAATAGTATTACGTCGACAACTACGTTTTCTCTTGGAGCATCAACTTTGAATTTCGGTACCTCGTTAAAAACACTGATTTCTGGCTATCGCGATGAACAGACACTTCAGACAAAATGGGAATCGAATCTGCCTTCACTTAAATCATCTGCGAATGCACAAGTTTTCGGAAGTTCTTTCTCTGCAGAAGGGGAATTGAACGTTGATGATGCAATAATTGCCGTGATCACAGTCAAAACTCCGCAAGAATTTGTAGGAGATTTTTCTGTTAATTTTGAACATAGTGGAACTCGGAGAAGTTTTTCCACCAAGTCACAGATTCAGTACGGAAAAGGAAAGAAAATTGAAGGAAATGTCGACTATGCCAATTACGATTTGAGACGGCTTAGTGGTTCCTTTGATCTCACCACTCCGTTTCCTGGATTTGAATCAACACGGGCCTCAATTAGACATACATTGGTTACGAATGGTTACGAAAGCAATGCTCAAGTATCTATTTTTGGTAAGGAAGTAGCTGCATCATTGGAAACATCGAGCAAACCTATATCAGCATCTTTAAAAATTACAACTCCATTCAAAGGATTCGAAACACTCGGTGGAGATGTAAAATTAGTTATCGGCAATAGCGAAATGTCCACACAAGCCAATATCGCCTATATGCATGGAAAGACCATTTCTGTAACCTCTGCATACAACCTTAATTCCGTACCTCGTACGGCCAGCATTTTGATTAAAACCCCATTCGCTGGTTACGAAACGTCTGAAATAAAACTTTCTCAGAATGGTGGACTGTTCGATTTCCAAACAACAACAAGCGTCACGTCTTCCTTTCTACCAACCGCTACTGCACAGGCCAGACTTAAATACGCCACATGGAATAACATGGACGCCTCTGCTTCCTTTACCAGTAAGATTTCCAACTTCGAAAACCTTCGGCTCACAGTGAAAACAGGTTCAACAAAAGTACAAACTAATGTACGAGCAGAGCTTTCATGGGCGCCAATTAAAAATATTGTCGTTGAAGGAAGTTCCACAATAAACGGATTTGCTACAATTTTCACGGGAACGGTCCGAACTCCATTCGCCATCCTGAAACAAGCTAACTTTAACTCCAAGATTGACAAAAGGGGACGTGTGTATTCGAACACAATCGGAATTCAGTATAACGGAAACACCGTTACCGATGTTGACTTTTCGTTTGACGAATCCGACGTGAAAGCAGTCTCTGCTGTGATGCGTGCGCCGGTCAAATTCACTTCAGCACTTCGTGGATCCACAAAAGGAAAGTACCAAGGAACTATTGAGTTTGCACAAGATATCATCAAAAAGTCGGATAATCGTAAACTAACAGGAACATTTGATCCTGCCACAAACAAAGTAAATGCCGAATACCGATGTGCCATCAATACAATCAACCTTGACGCAAGCATAAGAACGTCTAATCTGACAATCAATGGCATGACTTACGGATACGATGTTTCCAGCAACTACGCCAAGGTCCTTCTTCCATCTAGAAGTCTCATGCTGACAGGATCAATCGACAAAGACGTCACGGAGGGTTCCTTTATGTGGGATGCTGACAAGGATGCCACCAAAAAGATCGGCTTCCGGTCCCAAATCAAACATTTGTCCGACTCTCTGAAGGCTGACGTATCACTGATGCTCCCAAGCCTCAGCAAGGTAAGATGTTTGTACTTTGTTGAAATTGCGCAATAAAATTCTGGAATATTGTAATTTTCAAGTGCGTTGATTAAAGTTTATATTATACATATTTAAATGATACGTAAAAATCATCAGCATAATGTATATTTGTATGCATTATATATTTCATATGTAAGGACCTTCAAATTGGTTCTGAAATGATCCTGAACAGAGGACGGATACTGTTTGACGGCAAAACGGAGCTGACCTACTCAAAGGACATCAGCAAACGGCTCATAATCACATCAAGAGTTGAGGACATTTCTTCTTCCAAATCAAATAACTACAGTCTAACCTTTGGAATCAGCCATCCATATACGAGCGTTAAGGTAGACGTAACCTCACATGTTGGAAAGTCGGAAGACAAAATTACTGGCGCCTTTGATCTGAAATACCTGACTGCAAGACAAGAAACAAAACAGTTCGCTGTCAGTGGCACCATGGACAAAGTGAAGCGAGAGGTTAATCTGATCGTAAGTAATTTTAAAAATCACATACATTTTAGAATGTGTTCACTGTTTGTATCAAGTTTTAATACAATGTTTGGTTCTATATGGCATCCGGCCATAGCAAATACATGAACTTCATAAATAACGACACAAACGCCTATAGTTCAGATCGATATAATATAATTTTGCATTATATACGAGTTATAAGCATTAACAAGATTGAAGACTTATAATTACATTCTATATGAGCTTTATTACAATGGACAGGTCGATACACCAATGAAAAAAATTGGCATTAACGGAAACGCACAAACGTCTTCGCCATATCGGCTGTCACTGATGAATCAGTATGATAACACACGTCCACTGAATACCATCGTGTCCTTTGATTTGGAGAAACGCAGCATCGACTTCCAGATGAACTACGATCTTGGTAAATAACATTTATTCTTCTGCCAATTTATTTATCAAAAACCAACCTTGCAAAATGTGTGCGGTTTAGGGATAAATTTGCTTCGAATATATGAAGCTCTTGTGAAATATATAACAAACTCGTATCGTATATATGAAACTCGTAATCCACAGAAAACCCTACCAGCGAGTTGCACGTGAGCGCCAAGTACGTTAACAGCTCCGCCGTTGCCGCTGAAGTGTTCCACATGGTCAACCGACAGAAGATCACCGACGGTCTCGTTGCCCTGCGCCTTAATACCTCTCACCTGCTTCACAGCCGCATCCACTGGAGACCGGAAGTCCTTGCTGATTTGAAGGTCAGACAGTAAACTTTATTTCGTTTGCATGGGATGTATTTCCTTGTCTTATGAACGATCTGAAGACTATGATGAAGAGTTTAAATCATATTTACATTATTCTTAAAGTTGTAGGCTCTTTTTTGTCACTTCCAACATTCCTTAAGTCTTTAAATTGACAAGTGACCTTTTTCCATCGGTGTATCAGTGTGTTTTCTTTATAGACATTCTCTGCCAAGAAGACCGATGCTTATCGTCGCCAGCTCCGAAACTTTGCTGATGTTGCGAGCGAGAGCATGCGCACTGAGATGCGCGAGAAAGCTGATCGATTCAGACGTTCCATCAATGAGGAGATCGAACCCATCACTGCAGCCGCTGCCGTCATGTACGAACGCAACGAATATCACACAAAGGACATTGTAGATGCCATCGTCGAGGCAACAGAAAAGGCCATGTAAGAGAAGTAAAATAACTTACAATTGTAATTGTATGCTTACCACAAAAATCAATAAATTAACTCCGATTGCTCAAGGAAGGAAAAATATAGTTTCGGATTCCTCTTCATTGTAGGAGAAAACTCAGCGACGCCTCGAAGGTCACAGAGGAATACATTAATGTTCTCTCCGCTGAGCTCGAAAAGAAATTGTCTGCATCTGTAGAGATGTCAAAGAAACAAATTCAGGTTAGTATAACAAACGTTTGTATTGCAATAAAGGACTGTTTCAAATGCAATTTAATAATAACGATATACCCTGTTTATTTTTCATTGAAATACCAAATACAAAAGCATGAAATTGACTCAATAATACGCATAAATTCAGCATCCTTACACCGTTTATTTATGTAACTTTTAGAGCGCCATTTTGAGGCTGCAAGCATCCAGTGCATACAGCGCGAGACCTATGGCTGATTTGTACAACAGTTACACAGGTACTTATATTTCAAAGATTGATTTACTTCGAAAAACATCAAGAGCATTTTTTGACGTGCTTTTGTGGTACAAATGTGAACGCTATGCCATATGATGCGTATGTTTTGCTTATTGAAGTACTTTTGATACAACTATTGTTGTTTTACAGCACGAGTCTACAACCTGACGGCGCCTCACGTGAAGTCTGTGAGCGACAGATACAGTAACTACGTAGACTACATGTCCCAGATCGACCTTACACCAAAGACCGACATGGCCAACCAGTTTACCTCTGCAATCTACGGTATCCATGACCGCGTCAGCTCGAATATTGTCTACCAACAGGTGAGTGGGCGTGGTTTTGACATGCAAGTTATACATATAGCTTTGATACCACTAAAGAGTGTAGTATGTCAACATTGACGGCAATTGTATTACACCTATGCGGTTGTTATGTTCTCAAGAGTACAATCTACATACCGGTAAACATACTATGTATATACATAACTACATGTTTTACATCAATATGATATATCAACCCTTAAAGTCACGTCCATCTTTGCAGGGCCGAAATGCCTACAAATACTGGGAGGTTCGTGAGAATGCCGAGGTGGTCGCCAGTGCAATCTTCGACTGGATCAAGGAGGAAGTAGAAAAGGAACTTTCGGACATTAAGGCCATTCTGGTAAACCTCAGGAAAACGTCTGTAACCGTGTACGACCCAGAACACGGTGAAATCCAGGCCGAGGTACACCTGCCGATTGCACTGAAGTCACTTGATGAAGTGCCAACATACGCGTTCGATACGTCCAAGATTCATAAGTACATTCCCACGATGCCAACCATCACCATACCAAACAAATGGCTGCCACCATATGAAGGTACGAATTAGTTTAAACTTTAAAGCTGATATGTGTTCCTAAGTCGTGTGTTGGCTACGTCTTTCTCGCGCACAATGTATAAAAATAAATTATTTTATGTAAGTAGTAACACTGCGAATATTTACTTTGATATCGGATTCTCTGTACTGTTAAATTGGTTGTTACGTCTTAACTATGCGTAGATATGGCATTGTACCCCATACTGAATGTTGTATTGCAGCCATGGCCAAGATTGTTGGCAACAGGATCACCACCTTTGACGGTTTCGAGTACGATCTAACCAGAAGCTGCTCCTTTATGCTGGCCAAGGATTACGCTCATGGCAACTTCACAGCCATTCTTAACAACAAGGACGGAAACAAAACCCTGGCCATCCTTGCTGACGGACGCTCCATTGAGCTCTTCTCCAACGGACAGGTGTGTATTGTGAGACGTGTGGCTCCAAACCACATAACCACAAGTGTGCCGTCGGTAGACATTGTTAACTTGTGAAGTTTGTTACACCCAAACGGCATTTGCTTTCATACTGCTTTATTCTCATTTTTTTTTAAACGAAACTTATTACGAATACTGATAAGTGTTTAGTTCACAACTGATTACATGTTTATTAATTCTTGCTTGACATATGTCACGATTTCTCACGTTCGTTACATTATTTCTTATTTTTCATGAACTTCTTCGCTCATTTTACATTTTCTTTGCAATTTATAAACACTGACATTTTATTTAAAGACGTTTTCTCTGACATTATTGACACCTTCTCTTAAAGGTAAAAGTCGATAACAAACCAGTAACAACACCCGCCATCTTCAAGAACATCACAATTACCTCCCTTGAGGGTCGCGTGACCATTGACGTCGCAGGTCACATCAAGGTCGACTACATCAAGGACATGGACTATTACACGATCATCATGAACGGCTTCTACTTCGGCAAGACCAACGGTCTCCTCGGTAGCTATGACAACGAGCCAAACAACGACATGATGACGTCATTCGGCAAGCCTGTCAACGATGCTGACCGCTTCGTTAGGACGTGGGACGTTGGGACTGGCAAATGCTGAACATTTCAGTGGGTTTAAACCATAAAACCAAACCACGGACTACCCAAAACCACGGACTACCCAAACCTCGGACTACCCAAACAACGAACTATGCATTAAAAAATACCAAAAAAATATGTGATTATATGTAATTTACCATAATAAAATGTGAGCGTTTTACAATGACTTATTAAAATGAAATTTCGAAACCTTCTTAAAAATAAGAAACATGAGACATATTGTAGTAACTGTTCTTTTAGAAAAGATAGAAAAGTGACATTTCATTAAAAATTTAATTATTAAAAAGTCTGATTTAATTTAGAATATTTATGTGATACAAATACGATCTATATTGTCAACGTGTTGCTCAACATAATAAATCAAATCAAAGCATTCTTATTAGTTAAATTGTTTTTTATTCCATGGTATTGATGTTCATGCCATGTTGTTGAAAGTTATGATTGATCCGTTGAACATAGTTTTACACAGTTGTACAATGGTATCACAACAATACAATCGCTTCAGCAAATATACAATTACATTCGGAACACAACTGCTAAAACTAGCGTAGCGATCAAGGCATAGTAGTCCAAGGACATGTGACACATACCAGTATGAAAGCTTACCAAACCTCGGACTGATCCGCGAACATTTTAGTTTGGCCGCGCTCTGGGAAAACGGGACTTAATGCATTGCATAAGTTTCTTCCCAGATTAGCGTCTGCAGTCCGCACAGACTAATCAGGGACGGCACTTTCCGCCTAAACTGGATTTTAGTTTAGGACAGACTTTCTTTAAAGCGGGACTGTACGATTTTGTCAAATATTTATGAATTTTTATAAAATGTATTTAAAATTAGTATACATATATTTCAATATAAATTAAAATAAAAGTTAAGAAGAACATGTGTCGAAAAATGCGAAATAAGCCAGATATTTAAATCTAAAATTGAAATTGGCTTCCAGCCGAATTCGCCAGCATATATATAATACATGTACAATGTGAATCTAAATTTAGTTTTAGTGCAGATTCGTTCATACGACACAAAGACACAATTTTGTTTCCTTACAAATACGAGTAAAAGTGTCGGCATCGGCTTTAACCAGCGCTAACTTGTCTTTGCTGCATTTTATGAAATTCGTCTTCAAAGTNAATAAGCAGCTATTACTATATTGTTAACGTTAATATTCTTTAGCAAAACATTAAATAACACATGATAATCTCATGTCGCAAATTAACATAACAAACAAACATCAAAAGCATCCCGCACGCACCCCGGACATCAACTAGAAAAACAAAATTATTACTCAGACCATTACATCAATAAACTAGTACTTAAAAAGAGTGTAGATAGGTCTTAAATATTCAAGTATTATATATTTTGCATATGAGGAAATTTTTGCAACAACTGGATTGAACCGACATCCACATTTAACCAGTCACACCACTGAAAATAAAAAAATTGCATTAAAAACACAATACGAAATAAAAGAGTAAACAAATTAATCAAGGAAACTTAGCTGCTTCCGACTTTAATGAAAATACAGCCATTGACTCTCACGGTAATGGAATCGGTTCGCGTTAAGAACCCATCTCACATGGATTAAAACTGAACTGAAAATAAACTTAATATCGACATTAGCATTACAAAATTACACACGTAAAAGTAATATACCGATTATTTAAACACACACATGTTTATTAAGGGCGGGCGGGAGGGTTTATCACCCTTTCGTCCTCCTTTTCCATATCTTGTGTCTGTCAAATACACACCTCGAATGGCGACTCAATAGATTTGCAAATCATATATACCCGAAAACGCAAACCCCGTGCGTTTTCGCGCTAAATCCAACACACAAAACCCGTGCATTTTTCGCACTAAACCATTACCAAACTCTCTCTTTTAAATAACATGTACAAAACCATTACAATACCGTATTTATCAAACCGAGAATAATTTCATTTATCTATGTATAAAGAGATAACTAAAACACAAAAATATTAATTTTATTCGATGTTTGAAAGAACACTTTACCCAAGTAACTACTGCAAGACATAACACTAAGTAACTATAATTCTTTGCTATTTTATCACAGAAATCGCCAAACACGCGCCAAGAGAAATACATAATCATATTCAATAAAGGGAGATAATATGTCCCATGAAATAACGAATATGATTGCAGTTGTTACCCACTATAATCGTTAAGCATATGCGTTCAATGTTTGAACAAATCCATTTATGACATACATAGTCCATATATGTTCAAGATACAATTGAAATTAAAAGGTCGCCGTGGCGAAGTGGATATGTGGTCCGCCTAGCGACCTGGGGGTCACGGGTTCGATCCTCACTGTGGGAGCGCTCTTTCAATTTCCCCCCAAAACACCAAGAACTGGTTCGTAGGCCCAGGAAACGGACTCAAGAGCGTTTCAATAAGCCTGAAGCTTTCGATGCAATCGAGCTAAAATAAAAAGGTTTAAACTAAGATACAAATGAACAATTCTGATATTCCTCCTTTGACAAACGTTTTGCTAACAAAATATTCCACATTCCATTGTGCAAACTATGATTTCATGTGATACAAACAAACAAACATAACAACTTACTTATCTCATCATTCCCGATCATACCCGGTCGGTTCCAAGGATGTTCTACCATATTGATATGCCTAGAGTTCAGTTGCACAATAATAATGATATTCAGGTAGTCGATACTGCAAAAAAAAAACAAGTCAATACACAGTCATATCTGTTCACACTTTGTTAAATAATTAAAACTCATACTTTATTAATTCCACTTCCATTTTTTACCCTCCCGGTCGGCTATATGTCTTGTAATCTCACTTATTTTTTATATAACTCATGTAATTTACTTACTGACTATTTAACGTGCTTACCTACTTTGATTTGTAATTGCTTCATACTTATGTGTGTTATTTGTCTGTCATATGAGTCGCGTTCTGAGAAAACTGTGCATAATGCATGTGCGTGAAGTGTCGTCCCAGATTAGCCTGTGCAGTCCGCACAGGCTAATCAAGGACGACACTTTCCGCTTTTATGACATTGTTCGTGTAAATGAAGTCTCTTCTTAGCAAACATCCAATTTAGGCGAAAAGTGTCGTCCCTGATTAGCCTGTGCGGACTGCACAGGCTAATCTGGGACGACACTTTACGCACATGCATTAAGCCCAGTTTTCTCAGAACACGACTCATATAGAGCACTAAACAATTGGCATGCATAATAACATTTTTTTTATTTTAAGTCATAATACTATTGTGTGTTACCAATATTCACATGATATTACAGCTATTTTACTGATAAATTTTCTCTATCGTTTGAAGATGAGCATTTGTGTAAATGTCTAGTATTATATAAGCCTCGTTCTGGGAAATGTGGGCTTAATGCGTGTGCTTAAAGTGTCGTCACAGATTAGCATGTGCAGTCCGAGACGGCTTATCAGGGACAACATTTACCGCCTTCACAGGATTATTGTTAAAAAAAGAGATCGTTTAAAAGAAAATTTCCATGAAGAGGAAAGTGTCGTCCGTGGTTTGGTTAGCCAGTTCTAATCTTGGACGCACACGCACAAGTCCACTTTTCCCAAAACGAAGCTCATATAACCACATTGTAGTTTGCTATGCCATGGATTTAAAAGTCAGAAGCATGTCTCCTGTTACATGTTACATGTACTTCCATCATGTACGTAGTGGGAACCTCTAATTGCCGCCAACCACTTCAGATACACTTCCGGTCCTAAAGGCTCCAGATGTCACATAGGCAATCACGATCTCATGCGAGCACGGATTGCACTGTTTCCATAACGTACATGTATGTCGTGTTGTGTTTTCCTGCACGGCGGTTTGTTAGACCACAAGATCGATGTGGCTCTTGTTCGACACCTGGCTACACTTAGACATGTGATGCTGACGCCTCCTGTGTTGATTGATTCTGATCGTATAGGATTGTCTGGAGTTTAGTGTACTTTGTTCGTTCAAAACTTGTTCTATGTGGTCAATTAACCAATATATACTTGTCAGTCAACTACTGAACATACCAATTTGGGATATATATACAATGGTACATGATAGCACCTGGTGGCATAATGCATGTGCGTAAAATGTCGTCCCAGATTAGCCCGTGCAGTCCGCACATACTAATCATGGACGACACTCTCCGCCTAAACTGGATTGTCTACTTTATATAAAATTTCTTTAAACGAAAAATACCATAAAAGCGGAAAATTTCGCCACTCATTAGCCTGTGCGGACTGCACATGCTAATCTGAGACGACACATTACGCACATGTTTGAAGACAGGATTTCCCGGAATGCGGCCCCAATGATAGCATCTGGTGGCATAATGCAAGTGCTGTAATTCAAATCCGTAGACAATCAAGACAGCATTGGACACACAGACAGGCGAAGCGATATATGTTCATCTTCTGGCTTATTTCACGACTTTATTACGTGTTATGCATCGTCACGGAATAAGTGAGAAAAAAAATTAACGAGCGCCGCTTTGAATCTCTATAAATTGTGTATATCTTTGATTCACTACATGAATTGACGTACTGTATGCAATTATTTTAATTCAAAGGTATTTATTTTTGCATTATCTGTGCATATGATCAAAACACTTTCTTTAAATGAGGTTTTTCGAATATTACATATCGTTTCTATAAATAGTAACACATCGACGTCGCGAGCGGTACAATATAAATTATATTTTTGATATCTGAAAAGAATCGGATCGCGAGGCTTATACTGAATAAAATGGCGTCCACATTCAGTCTTAGCAAACGCTGATAAATGCAATTAAGCCACAAATATACGGGTATACAATTTAATCGGGTGCCGATTGTCCGGGTCGACAAATTTATTGGGTGCCGTTTGTCCGGGTCGACAAATTTACTGGATGCCGTTTGTCCGGAATTGCAAAAAAACACTGGGTGCCGATTGTCCGGATGCCGTTATACCATATACGCAAGAATTGAAAATAATGATGATACAACGTAGCCCACAATTGGATTAATCGATTGCAACTGAAATCACACTGTAGATTAGATTAATGACACTCTTTGAGATATAAAACGAGTCATCAAAACACAAATTTTAATAAACGATAAGCTTGCCTCCATTACAACTTTAATCCAATGTTTATAACAATAACATTATTACGATATGCACTGCCATTTTCCGTTCTTCCATCCATTTATCTAAATTTATTACAAACTAAACTATTTGTTGAAAACGTTTATATCGAATGCTAACCATCTGACCAACGATTTCTGAAATTGAATGACAGGTCGGAGCGATTTCTTTTATTCCTATCGAAGTTTCCATTTATGCATGATAGACACACAATCCAAAATACTTTTTGAATTCGTTCGATGCTTTAAAACAGAATTTACTGTAAAATAAACCACTACGTCCAATTGTTGTCTCTAAAATCCAGAGAGTCTAACTTAAACTGGTTTGTTTCGTCACATAAATTACGTCACACGAGATACGGCATGAATTGCGTAATCAATTGAATATAAAATAAAGTACGAAAAGCTGGTTTGGTAATAAATTTAAATAAATGAGCAAAATAGGGTGATATGTAATATAGGCGATTGAATACGGCAAAGCTGGGCATGACGTATATATAATCGGCCCTAGCCGCAGACTGGCCTTCGGGCTATTATGTCGACAGCGGGCCGATTATAGACCTCCGGCTCAGCTCTGCCGTGCGATGTTGTCTTAACAATATTAATTTATTTATTATTCACCAAAAAAATATCACATTTTCTGATGTATTTCGCCCTAATAGGCTTAAGTATGTTTTATTAATGGACTATATTGTCTTAATGGTACTTGGTTTTGTCCAGGTACATAAAGAAAATGTAATCCATTTATAAAACATGCTTTGAAAAATAGCCTATTAAGGGGAAATAAATCAGAAAAGATTGATTGATTTTTTTTCTGTATTTAATAACTGTTATCCCTACTGGATATGAACATGACTTTTAATGATTTATTAATTTAAGTGTTAAAATGTATTTGTCAGTAATCCCAGCTACCGATAAAAGCTTGAAAACATGGTTGAATTCATGTTTACATGTTCCCGNGGGGGGGGGGCGGGCATGTATATACGGGGGCCCGTAAGGGGGTGCAGGCATAAAGAGTGGCGAACCGACTGATTAAAAAAAATCCCGAAAAAGACGCCATTTTTTCAGTCAGTTTAACTAATATCACTTCAACGCAGTCAGTAACCTTTCACACATCCCCCACCCCGTCCGTCCCATGCATCTTTAATTTGATTAAATAAATTGTTAATTATTTCCTTTTCAAATTCTTTCTTGTCTAACGTGTCTAAAGTTCGAAGTTTATTAGGTCATTTCGCGCCTGAGGCTGCAATTTGTGTGGATCCGGAGTTGTCTCGGCACTCCTGTATTAAAATTAATAAGCTTACTGAACTCACGAAAGTTGGTACGAATTTTGTAATATAGCTGCAATTTCCAGCTTATCAGTTTTTTTTTAAATTAAACCTATTTTGGTGTGGTCTTGTGTTGCGGGGGAAGCCGGAGTACCTAAAGGAAACCCCACCTATCCGGTGTGGTGACCCCCAACTTAACTCACATGCGCCGGGAACGGGTATTGAACCTGTGTGACCTAGCCTATTAGTCTCCTATACAGTTCAGCGTATAGTTATATACGTATTGGGACATACACTTATATCACCAGATAGAGAAATATGACAATAATTTGTTGATGAAATAAGAAATACTAGCACTTAGTAGTTGAGATTAAAATGAAACTCGACATGCAGAGATCATTTACGAGAAACTGTACATTGATTAACTGTCTATATCAATTGCTCGACACCAGAATTTATAGAAAAGTTTACTATTTCATGCATGATTTTTTAGATACATTTGGTTTAAATGCTACGAACGGTCAGTACATTATAAGTTTCGTTGGTTTTTTAATTACAATAAAAGACATGTTAATAAAAGTTATCATTTTTTTTCATGTTTGTTCTGTGATAATAGCAACACCTACTGTTTTGTGTACGTTGAAATATTGTGAGAATTCAACAAATACAGATGTGTCAAGTTTTTTGTAAAACAATTGCGGTCACATTAAACTATGCACAATGAAAACAACGTTTAGCGTGAGCATCTTTGAAAGGATAAAACGACTCCAATCAAGCTTTTGTAAAGTAAAAACTAATTTTAATTTCAGCAAACACCTGTCGGTGATTCTCAAATACATATTTGTTTTTGTTTCGCAATTGACCGTCTAAGATAACAACCGCGAAAGCAATTTGCTAAAAGCGAGTTAATAATCAGAATGCTTCAACCGAAAGCACAAGGACCAAGGAACGTTATCAGCAATACCGACATGAACCAGGCGCTGAAATGTACACCATTGTGGAGATTTATCAACACTAGTCCGACTTTTGTTGAGGAGGAAGGAGAATTACGTCATCGCGTATTAATTTCCTGCGGATTCATTTTCTCCGCGCAATGATTTATAAAGTGCGTCGTTGGACATAGGCAGCGTCGGCGGTAAAATAAAAATTTGGAAATATCGATGAAGTGTGTTATTAGAAACGTGTTTTTTATTTAAAAGTATAACATTAGTATGACGAAAACGTTAACAAGACAATTTTAATATTAATACTTTAAAGAAGTGTCATAGTATTGCACTTATAAAAGGAACATCTAAAGTGTGCATATATTTAAGAAGACGCTGCTATAAAACAATTTTAATTTATATTATAATACAATTATTGATACAGAACTTCAGAAGTGAAAACTTTGAATGTTTTTTTTTTCCTTAGGTGTCTTATAACTCGCGATATTGTTTTAGTTGTTTACTGTTTCAAAGTGGGGTATTTGATAACAAAATATACAATAACTCACCTTGTTGTGCGGTTATAAAAAATACGGATTTTATTTTCAAGACGTCGTGAGGTTTGTGCTTAATCTTATTAATGGCATAATGCACAGGACAATGGAAGGTATTGTTACTCGCCTTGTCTGCTCTGGAATTACCTTCTTGCTCATTGGGAACTGGTTGTTTGCCGAATGCAAGTCTGTGGAACGTAAGTTGCGATAAAAAGCACTTTCTGTATTACTAAAATTATACGTATATGTCAACATTTATTTACATGTTTGAAATTTAAATTGTATCAGACGGAATATCAGATAATACAGCCATTCGTTTGCCTATCTGGTTACGCATGCTAATATTTGAAATATTTAGTATATGATTTAAGATTAATGACGAGTTGTTATAATTTGGGATATTTTTAAATCGTTAGAAAATAAATTGTGGAAGTAGATACAAAATGGCACACTTTCCTTTTTGGAATAATCAGGTACCTACATGAAAATTGTCCGTGTTGCTATTGCTATCATCGTTTTCGAACATAATGCCACCAAAAATGATACAAATTATTCCGAACAGTAAATGTCAAATGATTTAAGCCTTAATCGTCTTGTCGTATATTTCTGCAAATATGTTTTGTATTTGTGCTAAATAATGCTTGTAGTAGTTTGTATATGTTTTATTTAAACACGTGCTGCGTTGATATTTGACCGTCAACACCCTCTGTACGTCGATAATCCAAACTGAGTTGGATAATTCAAACTGAAGAAAAAAATGTTGGCCGAAACTGAAACTGAAACTGAAAGGTAGTTGATTATTTTATCATTTTTGATAATTTAGTAACTATAAGGACGTAATTGTTCTACACATGTGATAATGAATGTCTGACGCACACATGCGTTTTGAGTTTTGCAACGATTTAATAGTTTTCTAGTAAAAAACGATAAATTTGTCTTCGGAAAATGCTAATTTTCATTAAATGCGACCTATGTGTTAAATAATTTACACGTTAATTGACAAAAGAGCGAACGAAACTGTAACAGAGATATGCCAAATTATATCATGAATGTCCTTTAAAATTTTACTTTTAACACCTAGTGTGTTCTGTGTTAAAATCATGTGTTTGCAGGACGGGTATAAAAGTTTATGGATAAATCCAAACTGATATGAACATTTCTGTGGTTAATAACCAAACTCAAAATAGTCTGGAATTATCCATACAATAGTTAGGTCATTATCCAATTTGTATATTCTTGTTCCAAACAAATATGAATATATTGTGTTTTCGAGCATTTACGCCAATCAAATTTTGTACATACATATATGAAAGGTTAATACATAAGTCCAACATTAAAAACATTCGATTATACTTGTTTTTGGCCTAAAACTTTCGACAATTTCATTTACTTTTCCCAGATTTTCAAACATATTCATGTTATTTTGACGTAATTGTTTTTAATTGTTATGAGTTTATAAGCGCATTGTATCCGAAAAATAACATTTTATCAAAAATAAACGTTTATTATGTCACAACTTACCTTAAATACACGTGTTCTTAGAAATAATGACTGGAGTCTTTATTTATGTCGCCTTTTTTCTTCAGTTTGAATTATCCTACTCAGTTTGGATTATCGACGTACAGGGGGTGGTCAAACAAACTATTTGTTTTCGAACGGAATTGATTCCAGTCAATAATTGATGCTCAAACTTATATTTTGTATTTATTTTGTGTGAAAGAAATTATTATTTCTATTGGTAATACTATTTACCGTTGTAGTTCTTTAGTCCTTCAACTAAGTGCGTTTTGCAAATGACTTATATAAAAATACATGTACCTTCAAAGTGCGCTATCAAAAATTGGAATATAAAACAAGTACCAAATATGAAAAACGCTTCTTCTTATCGATATAGCTCTAATTGACCTTTTATTTAAAAGTTTTTAACTAAACAAAAATACGCTCGTTGTGCACAATAATAGTTCCAATACATATTTGAAATGAAGTTTTCATGATGAATATGATGACTTAAGTAGGAAAGAGTATCATTTCTTCAAATTTATTGATGCTGTTTGGTCTATACTATGGTTTACATTACCATTTTATTTTTATTCTTGTTTATGTATGCACTTTTAGTGAATTCATTTCGGCAAACTCGTGTATAAATAATCAATTGTGTACTAGTGTGTCTTTAATTAAACAAACTATCGACACACAAAAATCTTTCCAAAAATAATAATTAAACATGCATCTGTTATAACTTATACACGATATAAATATTGTACATATTTTTTATTCCTTGACCGAACATTATTAACAAACAACGATTTGAAGCTGTCGTTAATATGAGTCGTGTTCTGAGAAAACTGGGCATAATGCATGTGTGTAAAGTGTCGTCCCAGATTAGCCTGTGCAGTCCGCACAGGCTAATCCGGGACGACACTTTCCGCCTAAACAGGATTTTCGCTAAGAAGAGACATCATTTAAACGAAAAATTCCATAAAAGCGGAAATTGTCGTCCCTGATAAGCCTGTGCGGACTGCACAGGCTAATCTAGGACGACACTTTACGCACATGCATTATGCCCAGTTTTCTCAGAACACGACTCATATGACAATGTCTTTAATACCATTGTCACGTAAATTGTTAAAATTTAGCATAAATGTGTGCCTCGTTCAGTGAAAACGGAGCTTAATGCATGTACGTAAAGTGTTGCCCAAGCTTAGACGCTTTTAAGTAATTTTTGGTTTCAAGGAAGTCTCTTCTAAACGAAAAACCAGTCTAGGCGGAAAGTGTCAGACACTCCTGATTATTAAGGTCAAAATACTTCACTACGGACAAAGTGAAGACGTTTTCATCACAAAAGAGTCACAATTACGTAGACAGTTTGACATTTTAGAGAGCACTATCTTTCGTGATGACTTGACACTTACATCTGGCCTTGCAGCATTATACATAAGTAACGTGTTCATTCAAACGTTCTACTTATCCCACCCATAGTTTTCATAGACAGTCGGACCAGTTTCAAGTTTCATCAACAACGATAGTGAAGAGCATTGTTTTCATTAGTACCAACGTAAGAAAGATGTCGTCTTCGTGAATTGGGGGCGGTTTTCGGTCGTACCATTGTTGCACGAATACGGTTCACACTTAACGTTGCCATTCAATTTGCGTGTGGCGATTGTTTGTTGTTGTTTTTTAAGGGACTGATTTACATATCACGACTGGTATATAACATTACTTGAAAAAAAAACTTTATTTATTTATTTTTTCTGGGTATGTTTACCAGGTAACTTACCTGTTAACTATAAATAGCGCAAGTAGATTGATCATCATCGTCACGTGGTAAACCAAGGAATGCAAATCGTGCATGCGTAGTGAATTTTGTTTATATTTTATATATAAAATGATCAATCTACTTGTGTTATTTATAGTGTGTAAATCGTTATGTCACCTATTTTCGCGATGTACTTTCGATTTCACATCGCGAAATCTTATTACCGAATATACTGAAAATATGAACTTTTTTTCAAGTAATGTAATATACCAGTCGTGATATTTAAATTAATATAAACTAATAATTGTAAAAAAAAAATACGGTATTTTAGAACTTTTCTTTTTTCGTCATTCGTGGTTTACAGTCCCTTTAAGGGACAAAGAAAGGCAAACTTTTTCGCAAAGCGTCTACTTTAATTCTATGAATTGAGACAATAATACTCAACAAAAAAATCCCCATATATATTATGAAAAAAGGGGTGAGCAAAACGCTGATTCATTTTTTTCTAAACTTTTTGCATTCATGAATTTATCACACTTACTTAGATGCCATCATACGTTTTCCTTCGAATACTTTAGCTGTGTAGAGTTTGTATATTCATATGAACAATTGAATGTTTTTCTAAAGTGTCGTTTCTGAAATACCCCCGGAAGTTTCTTTTTCAGAGGAAATTTTCAGTAAGTTTTTAAGAAATAGTTTCCTAAAAATGCAAAATTCGAAACAATGAAGTTTCGCTTTGATACCTCACTGTATACGTGTACAATGGTGTTGCATGAAAATTCACAATGGCAATTACTGCGAAACTATAAAAGCAGGACTTATTGCTCTGTTGCACTCCACTTCCCATCATTGGTATATATCTTCCTATGAAATGTCAAATTCAAGTTTGCAAGATATTATCGATTCATAATTTAAATGTAATAAATTAACAAAGGGCAATCATTCTCAAAACATGTATTAGGCAAGGGCTATGGTTGTTGTGCAATGCACATCCCATCAATAAGATCTACATACCTTTCAAGATCGCACCTTTAACCCATAGAAAAAGGCCTTGGCAAACACCGTAGACCCAAATGAGACGCCGCATGATGCGGCGTCTCATCAGGGTCTGCGCTGTTTGCTTAAAGGAATTTCTGTACGAAATATTCTAAATATAGAAATAAATATACTAGACATCCCTAACTTTGGAAATAAACTGACCCGATTTGGAAGGATGGGAGAGTCCACTAGGCATAAATGGGTTAACAGTTTTTGAACTATGCTCCGGACAAAGCTTAACTACAGGGCGATAACAATAATAATAGACGAGCAAGAGTTATGGTTCTTCTGCATTACACACCCTCTGGTTTAAATCTACCTATTGGATATTTCGAGTTGATACATCTTTCACTATTATGCTCCGGACACCTCTAATAGTTTTCGAGATACGCTCCGAACGGACAGACGGACAATCTGAAACCAGTATACCCCCTCCCCCTTATTACAACTTCGTTTTGCGGGGGGGGGGGTATAGTAAATCTTATAAACCTAAAGATAACAATTACAAATGGAATGAAAATAGTCTGATTCAAAGATAATTTTCATTATTACTACCTGTACAAAATTATAGCAGCTGACGAGTTAGAATTTAAAGGTAAAACATTATAATAATGGACCTTTCGTAGCAGTATTCAGATATATAGAGAATAATAGGTTAGTGTTGATTATAGATCAGGTTTATCATGCGAGGCTTAGAAAACAAAAGCGCGAGCCTTGGCGAGTTTTTCGTTTTATTGCCGAGCATGATAAACCTGATCTATAATCAACACTAACCTATTATTCTATTTATCCCACTTTTATTCAGTTAACCTTTTTATTTAATCAAAATTAGTTTTACTGGATAATTTCGCTGGATTTATTTAGCAGAAATTTAATCAACGGGGCTTTAACCAACCGAATTCGCTGTAAAAGTGGGATAAAATGTATATAAAATTATATTTTGTATCTGGTATCATAATTTCATAATTCGTGAAATTCTTAATTGAAATACGATTTGGAAAAAGTCCATGAGACATTTAAAGGTTATGATAAACGTAACAGAAGTAGTATATTTTAGTTAATAAAACCATGTCATCGACCTTTGCTTTCATTAATTAAGTCTCTTTTTTTTGTAACTTTTTTGATAATTTGGTTTAACACTTAGCAATAAAATGGGTGGATGCCAACACGTGTTCCCGTCGTAATTCATCCGTAATTTATTAAATCGTAGTATTTTATTTCCCGGAGAGTTCATGGTGTTTTATTGCATTGTGATAAGCAAGAGCATCTTAGAAATCTAATTCATGCGTCAATCAACTGGTCGTAAAACTCCAGTCTATGTTTTGCGCGATTGTATCTATGAATATCAAATATCAATATCATTTTAATCGCCATTGTAATTTATAACAAAAAGGTGAGTATTTGATTGATTCTTGCGCTTATTATGATCAATATGTAATACTGTACCAGGTTCATAACTATAGACAGGGGCCGCGTCGTGCGAAAATGGGCTTTATGACACCATATGTGTGTATTTCGAAGTTTAACGAGGTCCCTCCGCCCCGCGAGGTTGCATTATGTTTGGACGGGGCGTGTGTTCCAGCAATTCTCCTGAATTAACTTTCTAGACTCACAACCAATTTTGAATGTTGCAGCAATTTCCAGCTATTTAGTTGTTACTGAAAGATTTGTAATGTGTGTGTGGTCTTGTGTTGTGGGCGAAGCCGGACAATCCGGAGGAAACTCCACCTGTCTGTTTTGGCGACAACCAACCAAACTCGCATGTTTACGGGAGTGTAGATGAACCCGGGTCGCTTAGCTGAGAATAGTGTGTACCAACCACTGCCCTAACCAGACAGATGCAAATGAGACCACGAAACCTTGAGTGACTTCATAGCGGGCAGGACAGCCCATAACCAGTCTGCGAAGATGCACAGACTCGTCTGGAGATGCGCTGGTCTCATATGGCTTACAATACCCATTATCGCATAACGCGGCTCTTAAATAACACTGAATACATCGTCGGAAACAATGTCATACATTCCGTTGTCACTACATTACATACCATGGAGGCAATGGCTGGAAAATAGCCGTCTAATAAACATGGATGAGCGAACTAATGTTGCATAGTAACTGCTTTGAAAACGCGTCGTTTGATTGGTTGAGTTTCCCTGCAGACATGGTCATGGAAAGCGATGAGCTGTCTCATAAATTATCAATGAATACGTAATGTTAAAAGCCCACGGTCAACCAAGAAGCATAGCTTATTTAAGGAAACGTGGGGTCCGACAAGGCGCGGAATACTACTTTCCAATAGTATTTTCACATTTGATATCACGAAAATTAAAGTTAAAACTTAAATAAATGTTTAAATAAATATCCGATTAAGATCTCTACATAAAGTGCACGTATGTGAAATAAAAGTTATAGTCACGTGATCAATTTACGTCAACAAAGAATGCAGTATATAACTCACTATCAATGAATTGAGACAACATTTTATGATAATGTGTATCCCATCATAGCATGATAAAAATGCTTTATGACGCATGAAATTCGTTCACGGCGTTTCTGAAAGTACAAACAGAGCGGTGGGAAATTTTTATAAAAATAAAATAAAATAAAATTGATGTTTTTTGTTAGTGTCTTGATGCAGATGTTGAAGGTCAGTTATAAAGATTATATGTATTAGGATGATGGTGGTAATGCTGGTGATGATGAGGATCATCATCTTCTTATTTTTCTTCTTTTTCACGTTCGTTACGACGATGATAATGGTTATGATGATGATGATGATGATGATGATGATGATGATGGTGGTGGTGGTGGTGGTGGTGGTGATGATGATGATGATGATGATAATGATGATGATAATGATGATGATGATGATGATGATGATGATGATGATGATGATGATGATGATGATGATGAGGATGATGATGATGAGGATGATGATGATGAGGATGATGATGAGGATGATGATGATGATGATGGTGGCGGTGATGATGATGATGATGCTGATGATGATGATGATGATGAGGAGGAGGAGGAGGAAAATGATGATGAGGATGAGGATAGTGAAGATGATGAAAATGATAGTGAAGATGATGATGATTATTAAAAATATTGTTGAATAGCGTGTCTGTCCATGAGAAAGAAAAGACTTTCTTGTTCATAACTTTAACAAAAGCCCTCTGTTATTTTCTTTAAATTATTATTCTTGTTGTTTACTCTGTTATTCTGTCTTCTTTTATCTACTTTTCTTTAAAATGCTTAATGTTGTAGTATGCCGTCTTTTATTGGGATTGTGGCAGGAAAACAGAAAATGAATTTGTACTGAATTTCATTTTTCAAATACAAAAAAGAAAAGTGAAATTAATTTGGATTTGAAATAAAACAATCAATAATCAGTTCACTTATTCTGTAATTTAAATAGAAAAAAGACAAAATGTAAATTGATAAAGATAGATTATATATTTTTGTAAATAATTTTTTGAATCTAAAATAGGATTTCCAAAGAAAATTTCATTGAAAGACTGATACATTTTCAGATAAGAGCTTATCTAAATCCTGTCAATGCAAAGTGCACTGGAACAACATTTGCTGAAACCATGCGCGTGAGAATCGTGCATCGCGTTATTACCTGTCCTTTCTGTGCGAAACACGATAACTGTGATATTGCCACGCTTAGCTTATTTTTAAGCTCGTATTTTTATTTGTTCCCTTAATCTGGATGCGATGGGAAAATTTGTTCTTAATGTAATGGTGGTTGTTAATTTTGAGTGAAATGTTGTGGGTTATTTGTTTCTCTTTTTTTTTCTAAAGTTGAACTCTTCCACGTGAAAATAAAAAGACAACTGATATTTTAGTTTTATACTAATCATGCGACTAAACATGATAAATACTGAGTGTTAAGGAAGCTTGTAATTGAAAAAGTAATGCATCTAGAGCACTCAACAATTTTAAATTACTCTTAAAATAACGGTTCATTGTATATACTATGGAGAGCATTTACAAGAAAATAATTGTCCACATTGTACATAATTTACATTCTTTCTAATTGTATATTTGTATATTACTGTCATTAATTTCCTTGAAGTTAACGAGGAATCACAACCTGTTATTTTAGTCCTCATAGTGACGATTTGAAAAAATAAACGAGCCTCGCTCTGGGAAAACGGGGTTTAATGCATGTGCGAAAAGTGTAGTCCCAGATAAGCATGTGCAGTCCGCATAGGCTAATCAGAGAGGACACTTTCCGCCTAAACTTGTGCTTTGCTAAGAAGAGACTTCCTTTAAACGCAAAATACCTTAAAAGCGAAAAGTATCGTCCCAGATTAGGCTTACACATGCAAATCTGGGACGACACGTTACGTACATGCATTAAGCCCCGTTTTCCTAGAGCAAGGCTCAAATACAGACACATTTGCGAAACTTGTTTTCGCAATAAATACTTTCATAGAGTCGGTAATGTTGTAAAGCCCGTGACTCAGATCGTTTATTTCGATGTTATTTATCTCCTTTACTTAGGTTTGAAATCCAAACCAATGGCCTTATGTAATCAACCGCACCATGTTCCCATCCCCATACATCAACATGTAGATCTCTAAAACCACATTGTCCCTGTCAAGGTTTGAAACCGGAAACCGTTTCTTTCAGACAATAATCTTCATCACTACGAAACCGTAGTTAACCCTTTAAGCGCTGGAACCGAATTTTAAAGGCCTTTGCAAACAGTTTGGATCCAGATGAGACGCCACAGAACGTGGCGTCTCATCAGGATCCAAACTGTTTGCTATTCTGATAGTATTCTTTGAAAAAGAATAACAGAAAATGCTAATTTTAGAAATTCAGCAGACGACATTTTAGCAGACGACAAATTTCCCAGCATGCAAAGGGTTAATCGTGTGTTCCCATGAGAAACAACACTTTGCATGGTTAAGTACGAGCGTATTCAAGAGAACAGCTACCACCTACGGTATCTTTATTTTTATGTTGCAATATTTCTTATTTGCTAGTATAGTAGTAATTAAATACTCGTATTCAGCCCGGTAAGGACATCAGTTTACCTTACAGCAAGCTACCGTTTTATTTCTTGTCCCAGCCCAAACCACTCCATTATAATATCCCCATATGACTACTGGAAAATACTTGTCGTGTATTGTAAGTAGAGTGTGCCAAGTGCTTCACACGGGACACTTGAAGATCTAGAGTACCCTCGTCGTCAATTCGACAGCACCTGGGCATTGTCCCCTTCCGCATGTTTTGGGGACGATGGCCGCAACATTAAGTGAGAACGCATCGAACGACTTAATTAACTTAGCCTCGTTCTAGGAAAACTGGCTTAATGCATGTGCGTAAAGTGTCGTCCAAGATTAGCCTGTGCAATCCGCACAGGCTTTTCAGGGACAACTCTTCCCGCCTGAATTGGATTTTCGTTTAGAAGAGACTTCCTTCGAACGAAAAATTCCATAAAAGCAGAAAGTGTCGTCCCGGATAAGCTTGTGCGGACTGCACATGCTAATCTGGGACGAAACTTTACGCATATGCATTAAGCCCAGTTTTACCAGAACCAGGCTCTTCACTAAAGGTACAGACAGATACATACTGTGACCATGACTTCATGTCATCTTTCACTTCTCTAACAAAGCCCCAAACTCTCTACGTGAGGCGAAGAGCATGTCTTCCTGCTACAATGCCAGGAATGCGCCCGTGATATCTGACCGCTCTCGGTAATCAGGCGGGATTATAGGAAGGCTTATCAGGCGGGATAATAGGGAGGCTATCAGCCGTGATCTCACGTAGCAATACGGGGCAGGCATTCCGATGAAAACATCTCACATTGTGTTTATTAACAAATGAAACGCTTGGAGAATTGTTTCAATATAAAGTGTTTTCCGATGAAACGTGTATGTTCATCTATGGCACACAGCCTTTTTGTACCATGCATAAATTAGTTTAAATATTATGACTGTGTGAAATGTGTGTACATCTGCATGTGACGTAACAACTGCTCACATTGAATGGAGTTAATATAAAAATTATAAAAAAAAAATTATATAATCAAAATGATGATAAACAATGATCGATGTCGCGTATAATTCAATTTTCCTTGCAAACACAACGCTTCGGCTGCTAGCTATTTGTACATTTTATGTTAAATGTTCCATCGCGACATATGAATTGATAGTAATCACGATATTAACCTAACCCTACGGTTGGTTTTGAAAATAAATACTTAAATACATTAAAAATGATATTTTTAACCAAAAAAAAATGAAATCGCCGTGGTGTGATGTATTTAAGATTTCAAGAAATATTCGCTAATGGATTTTTTAGTAGTAAAGATCCTTGTAAAATGTCAAAACATAATGTACAAAAAAAAACTAATACAAAAATATAAACCCTGCACCATTTTGATTAAGCAACATTTCATGCGAATTTGCAATCGTATCTACAAAAATATCACAAACCAGATTTTGATTTATAGTTAAGCTATTTATTTTATTTTTTATTGCGTTGTGTTCTATATCAAACCATGCGCTCGTTCGAGATTATATTTCAATAACATCTCGAGCGTTTCAATCGCCCAATTGTTAAAAGGCAGTGGAAAACGTTGTTTTAATGTAACAATCTGTACCCATCTACAGTCTTTTGCCTCTAAGGTCGAGTGTTGTTTTTTTCTTACAATCCAGAAACTTGACTGCATTTGAGTTTACTCCATATCATATTGTGTTCTATGTGTTGTATACATTGCAAATGCAGTTACATGTTGTATATATTTTATCAACTAACGTTTAAATTCAGAAGTTCCTGTTCTTACGTATATGGCAACGTTAAAAAAACGTTAAAAAAACAACAAGATACACTAAAACAAACCGACGTAGCATCAAGCAAAATTCTAATTTTTATTGATTTGTGACACAATTAATTCGATTCTAATTTCCCGAACATATATTTATTAATACAACATACGAACACTAAAATGGTACCATGTTAGTGTTCATCTGTCGTATGAAGGGATATCGTTGCGGGAAATTAAAATGGAATTAAATATGCAAAAAAA
>VMBQ01006051.1:32322-57538 GCA_007657795.1 Dreissena rostriformis | reverse complement strand
AGAGAGAGAGAGAGACTGTGGTCTTTATTGCTTGACAACAATCGAATCGACCACTATTGTGTAACGACGCATTTTACGATTCGTAATGAACCCAAATTATAAGCATTTCACTTATTTGCGTTCTTTGTTTTTGCTGTTTGAAACGATTTAGATAAGGCAATAGTTGATTAAATCATTATGTAATAGGTATACAAAATATTCAATGAGAACCGAAACATTTAAATACCTGACTCGACCCGAATTGTAGTTTATTTGAATGGAACCAATAATTCGGGTATTTTCGGGTATTCGTTGCATCCCTATAATGTGCTTTGTAATTTGATGATCGTGTTTACAGTCTTGAAATTAGCTGATGCTGGATCTTGCATGAGTTTAGCATGCTGCAGTGCGCTTAACCTAGTTTAAACGTTTTTATTTGTGTTGTTGTGTTGGTATTGTATTCATTATTAAGGCATTGTGACGTCTGTGGGTATTTCGTATATTGGGCTTTTTTCATGTTAAAATTGATGGTATATTGTTATTTTTATTTCATTATTCTCTGCGTTATTTTACTCACTGTTTAGCATTTTATATGCTTAATATTTTTTCTAACCAATTGTGTGTTAATCTTATATCGTAGACGTTAAAAATCAAAGCTCATTCCTCGTTCACCACATTGAGAAATGTAATGTGATTATGGTACATACGTTTCTAAAGACCCACTTAATGCATTTGCAGAGAAGCTGATCTTTAGCGAGTAGTTGTGTATACTTCTTTTTGAACAGTTTTTAGATTTGATTTTAGTGGAATGTCTCTCGTTATCTTAAAATTAGAAAACTGAAAACAAACAAAATTAAATCGAGTATTTTAATAACGTGGTATTGCATGGCCATATAGTAAACTTGATTTAATATTGTTTCGTTTACTAAAACACACATTATCCTCTGTGCATATGTATAAAATGGTAATTGGAAATGCAGATTTATATATATATCATAACATACCCAGAGATGAACGCAAATGTAAACTATGTAACGCAAACACTGTTGAATACGAATACCTCTTCTTCCTAACTTGCCCAATCTATAAAGATCTACGAAGAAAATATTGGATTCGATCAAACAGATCAACTTTTGTGAACATAAAATTATACTCTCTTGTCAAAATAATAAAGTCAAATTTATTACTGATGCCATGAAACTGTGTGAGGAAATATTGCAAGTATTTGCTGCTTCTTAAATAAGTATTATCGAAAACCTAAATATATTTTATACCTATTGCTAATTGTTGTCTGATTGAGTTGTTGTAAAAAATATACATGTTTGTACATGATGTTTGAAAACTTTTCATTTTAGTTTATGTTATTAACATGATTGTATTTTTATTGTATTATTGCACTTTGACTATACTTTATTCAGTTGTATGAATATGTTCAAAGGCGTTTTGCCGATGTTCCCATACAAAAACTTGACACTTGAAATTTGGTAACCAAATTGAGACATAGAATAATGTTTTTCAACTACCATTTCGAGGTCTCTACTGAAATCAGTTCATTTTTGTTTTATCCATGGTCATTAATTGAACGTTTTATGTGAAATGAACATAAAATAAAAGCGTGCTTCGCCGTTTAAAATATTGTTCATATCCACCAACACTATGTAATAACGCATTTTATTCAATGTATTGTGACATCTGTCTCAGATTCATTACGATGATCTGTAATGTGTACTATATGATGGCGAGTTTAAACAAGAAGGGGCTTATCTGATACGTATACACATGTAGGTTATTAGACGTTTCACTGTACAATACGGTGATATATTTGGACGAGCACACAGTTTTAAGTCATATTGGACTCGCCGTTAGGCGAGTCCAATATTACTTCAAACTGTGTGTGAGTCCAAATATATCACGTATTGTACAGTTTAAACGTCTAATAAGCTGTTTATTCTATATCCCTTTCTTAAGCTCTTTGTTTGATTTTAATGCTGAATATGCATGTTTATTTAATGCTTTCCGGTGGTTTATAGAGAAATATCAGTAAATTAAAACTGATATATGACTGTTTCAAACAGGGAAAAATAACAGTGAAAATTGTCGATATTTTCCACTGTTTAACTGTGAAATGACGTCATTTGTTTGACGAAATGACGTCATTATTCCAGCGAAATTCTCCAGTTCAACTTTTTAACAATGTAAATAAACGGTTGAAAAAGCATAAAATAAAAAGAAAAAAATATATTTTCTATGATCACTCGTGAATTAAAAACGATATTCCTCTATATAATCGTTATTTGCAGCACGATAAGCGCCTTTGTGAATCGATTATTGTACTTTCGGATACTTTTTCTCGGTAACGGCTTTTATCCTTAAAAAAACAATTGCTTAGTGCGCTTGTACTCAAGTGTCCAATATGGAGAAAAAATACAGACTTTTTGGATCCAATACCGGAATATATTGGACGGTCACGTTGTACTTATGAAGAATGCACATTGGATGAATTTATTGGATGTAGAATAATTGTATTTATTCCATTTCATCGTACCCCATAATTTTGAAATTATGTCAGTCTGATAAAAACATTGAGTAAATGCGTAATTAACTTAAATTGCTTCAATGTCATGGGGTTCATGTTTAACGAAACAAGAGTGTTCTCTAATTTTGTTGTGTTTATAGGTTTATAATTGTTGTGCAACACCGTATAGACTATGTGTCGCTTGCCTTATTTAAAGAATGAATAGATGAAGTTATATAATGTATTTATCTTAACGATATCTCTAAATGTGTGTTATTCCTATGTTAAGTGTTTAGTTTTTAGGCAACCTACATAGATTTAGTCTTAACATAATATTGATTTATATTTAAATATGTTGTTTGTTATTATGGTGGAAATAAACTCTTGTAAATCAATCCAAAGTAAACTCCGTTTCGCTAGCGTTTTTTGCTAAGCGCATTAACTCAGCGAGTGCTGTCATCCTGAAGAGTACATAAAAGAGAATATATTACATTAAATTGTATACGTTTATACCGCAAAATTCTTCAGCTCGTCCCTTTTATAATTTTAACAAAATGTAGTTAAGACATATATTAAATAAAAATAAAATATATTTATATTTCCTATGAAAAGTTTCGTATGCATAACAATCGTGCACTTGTCGATAGGGAATGAATGTAATATAGATATCGTTTAAACGTTTTGTAAACGAATCTATTTAGTTTAAACTCAGTTTAATCGATAATATACGACATCCCTGCTCCGGGTAAATATCGCATTTTCATGTAGATTTACACCGTTACATGAAGACAGAGTTTTTAATACATATTGTTGAATACTTCCACAAAAACATGTATCAATCCATCTTACATTATTGTAGGTGTAAGCTTTCATAAGACATGTATTGTAGCATAAACAAGTCCCTTTTTTGACGATCCGTGGACGAAAATATCTACCAGCGCCTTCCTTTGTTTCCAAGAAACCAGAGTACCTAATTAGATGGTTAATTCGTTATTAAGATATCGTGTGGAAACACAAATCATGTTTCAAGCTTTGATCTCTGACAGGTTGTCTTTTTAATAATATGCGTCTTCCTTTCCCCTTACACAAAAAGCGTACCAATTTATACAAAACGGAATTTATGTAACTTAATATTTGTTAATTATAACAACTGAAGCAAACAAAACTGCTATACGTCTTAATTAACACCNGCGCCTACCTTTGTTTCCAAGAGAGCAGAGTACATAATTAGATGGTCAATTCGTTATTAAGATATCGTGTGGAAACACAAATCATATTACAAGCTTTGATCTCTGACAGGTTGTCATTTTAATAATATGCGTCTTCATTCCCCCTAACGTAAAATGCGTATCAATTTATACAAAACGTAATTTATGTAACTTAATATTTGTGAATTATAACAACTGAAGCAAACAAAACTGTTATACGTCCTTATTAACACCGTAATACATATATGCTGTATCTGATATCCAGTTTCAATATGGATTCTTAGTTTCTATCATAAAGGTCACCATAGACACAGATAATTTTGATTGAAAATACCATTATAAAATAGTTATTATATTTTATTAAACATTCCTTATTCACAGTGGTTCATTGTAAACCGTTATTTCATTGAAAAGTTGTAGTTTTAAAGTGTGCAACAGAAAATACAATACTTGTCACACAAAAGCAAAACGATTAAATGGATAAGCAAGTATAAGTTTAGTTTAAACCTATTTATTTAAGCTCGATTGCATAGAAAGTACTTACTACTTATTTGAAACGCTCCCGAGTCCGTTTCCTGGGACTAGAACCAGTACTTGGTGTCTTTGAGGGAGATCTAAAGAACGCTCCCATAATGGGGATCGAACTGTCCGGACAAAGGGTTCAAACCAAGGACCATTCGAAGTTGTCGATGAAAAGCATTACACACAATATATTATTTTATTTTATATATTCAAAGTCAGGACTATTATTTTGCTTGCTTAAATAAAGCGAATACATTCATTTAAAAAGAATGTTTCATATATTTTGAAACGTTTAAATTTTCCAAAACCGTGAACAAGTCTCTTTAACTCGTAACAGTAAAAACACAATGTTCACGAAGTCTGTAAAAAAAACAGTATTATGCATATGATATTTGTAACGATTGGCTATTTAACTATCTTTAAGTTGGATTCATGTTGATAGCGACCGTTCTCTAATTAAACTTTAATTGTAAAATATGGATTGCAACAGAGGCTGTTGGTACTGTTAAGTTTGCAGTGAACCATAAGCCGTTTTGTAAAATTACAAATAATATTCAGTATGGCGACAGTTTATTTCTTGTCACGAAGAATAAAGCATGTGTTATTGCGAACTTGTTTAGAATAATTTTTTTACAAAAATTGCATACTTCCCATCTGACTACTTCATTTTATTTTAGCGACTTTTCTTACCTAATATTTATTCAGTGAATTAAACTATATCGTAGCCACGAACATGTGCAGCATGTATAATAGTAAACGGCATTTCAAAGATAATTGGCCACCCATGTTCGCTAATCATTTCAAATAGTCCATTCCAATAAGATATGTTAATCGATTATGTTTTTTTTTTCTTTTAAAACTGAAGAAATAGGTTGGGTTCTTTTAAGAAAGTTTTAAATATTTTTAAACAAAGAGAGATACAATAAATTACACATGGGTAGTTCTAACATGTCTAGATTATCCTGAAGTATTAATTTACACAGGTTATTAAAATTTGATAAGGAAAATAATTTTGGTTAAAGTAGTTTGCTTTCCAAATGCTTGATCGTTTTCATACATGACCTAGATTTAAAAAATGTAAGCAAATCGCCAAAATCATATATGAGGGCTTTAACCCACGGCAATCCGAAAAGGCAACGTGTCTGCCCAAAAACAACATATGGAGTGTCAAACAGTCGGTAGTACATTATATTGCTGTTTTAACTTTTAATAAAGCGTATTATCATGGTTTAAAATACCTCTTCCGGGATGTGTTAAGGCCGTTAAAAGGAAATTAAAAATCGTTTCTTAGTCTTTAACAGTCGTCCGGTTAGTCAATTCCTAGAGCCATCTAAGATGATAGTTGTGTAATATTGAGACAGTAAATGTTCTATTTCGTTAACAGTAAGTCCTTTTATGTCTGCATTTGATATTTACTTGATATATAGAAAACAAACACACATAAATTTTTATTGTTTGAAATAAGTTGTAAAATATTTGAGGTTGTATAGGATATTATTAAAAATCATCACGTTGTGTATTTGTTATTTGGTTTATTCAATCCTGATAAAAAAAGCATTAGTGTTATCGTTGCTAATACTCTTATCTGTATTTCTATACAACATGTTCATAAAATGAAGAATCGTCTTTCAAAATATCAGTTTGCTTATTGATTTCAATACTGTCTGTAGTTAGCAATTTATTAATGAGTTGTGTTTTATAATACTATTTTTTTCGGTTGCAATATTAAATTGATTATTCGCATTTCTTAAGTCTATTTAGCCAGATATCAGTTTTTATGTCCCTTTTATTTTCTTCGTTATTGTCCCTTTCTAATAAGGATATTATTACAAAAAAAAAGATCTGTGTGAAGGCTCGGATTTTTTTTATATTTCCTCATTCATATTAATATATTGCCTGAAGATTGAGGCAATACATTTTTGAAATTAAAATCTTATGAACTCGCTTTTAAATATCTTTAAAGAACATATATTCTAAAAAGTATATACAATATCAAATCAATAAACACATAATTATACTTAAAATTGTACTAGTTGATCCGATGCTGCATAATGTTGTTTATGTGTTGATTTTATACAATGAAGATGACAAAATACATACACAAATAGCACACTTTGTTCAATATGCATACATTATACGTCAAGAAAAATGACAGAGCGGATAAATATAACATGTTTAATGAACAGAAGACAATGCATTTGTGGGTATACGTTGTATTCAAATAAGTTGAAAGTTTTCTTATTGTGAAGTTAAAACAAAACAAATACACGCCAATGACTAGATATTCGGCTCGCGGTCAGACATGAACATGTCGGATATGCCGTGGAATGTGTTTTAATCCGATTAACATCCAAAAATGTAGCACGCATATTGTTTGCACAAAAAGGTTCTTTATCATGTCAATACATTGAAAATGATTATGCGACGTTGTCATAATTGTGCATCATGAAAGATTAAAGATAATGACCAATATAGCAAAAACTAAAAAACAATATTTTTCTGTCATAATTACGCATACCGGTTAAGAAAATGAACTTTTCAAATGTTGCCTAGTCATTTCCTTCTATACCGGTAATCAATTTGAAACAATCCCGTGTTATATAAGTCTTGAAGAATAGCGTTTTAGTCACGTATCAAGATTCTTATAAAAATGAGTCCGTCATAGTTGAAAAAGTAAAATTATTCATTATGGTGTAAATTACAACACCCTCGAAATTAATAGCTTTTGCTCTCTTAAACATGTTAAAAGTGATAGTATTTGTAACGGTCATTACAAATCGTGTATTGTTTTATGACCCAATAATATCCCACTAGCTTCGATTTGCAAAAGTCGTGTCATTTCGAGACATATCCCAAACGTATCGTTTCTCTCGTAGTCGTATTATTGCGATATGTTACGAAATGAAACAATTGGTGGTTTCCAATAACTTTCAATTTGGACATTTGACAAACGCTACACATGATACAATTTGTTTCGACACCTGTTCCCTATTATAACGTATTAGGTCGATGATAGTATCACGTGTATCGTTCATTTGGATACTTTGTATTTAAATAGTGAAGTAATAAGCCCAGAACGCGTAATCCCAATGTACGGGGTTTCTCTAATTTCATTACGTTCACAGATAGTTAGTTTTAAACACATCTTTACTTGGCTACCACCTTTTTGGAATGTTTCGTTTTAAGGAAGTCTCTTTTTAACGAAAATCCAGTGTAGTGGGCAAATGTTGACCCTGGCATTAAGGTCCGTTTTCAGAGAGAGAGAGCGACTTAAACAGATGTTATTGTTATAGAAATTAATCGTTGATCTATAAATGATCGAACTCACGATCTTTGTACAGAATTGTTAAAAGAAAGCAGGGATTTCAAAAGTAGTTTGACCAATACTTTCGTGTTGCATCTGACGATAACATGAAATGATAAACGGTCCAAATGTAGATGTCTGAATTAGACGCGTGTCAACTTGTAGACTGAATGCTGACTTAAGCTTGCCCTCTATTCCTCCCGCGGGGGCAATAATTCCTCATTACCGATGTCTCGCCTCGATTAGTTCAGCGTGATTCAATATTCGCTGATGACATTTATTGAAATTGATGCACGACCACGTTGTCCCATCATTTCTTTGCGTTTGTGTATCTTGAAATGACCGTCAATACATACAGCATCATTGATGACTCAAGAAAGGCACCACACGAGCTGGCCACACCCCAAAAAGGAGTGGTGTTGCTGTGAACATTTTAGTACAAGCTAATCAGTGACGACGCTTTGCGCCAAAACTGTATTATCGTAAAGAACAGTCTTCCTTTTGAACCAATACTAAACTAAAAGCGGAAATTGTCGTCCCTGATTAGCCTCGTACTCGTGTTTCCATGGAATAAAACCGTCTTTTCTCTCTGGTCAGCACACTGGGTCGATGTACGAACATTGCTTTGATATAAATCATGCTAAAATAGCATGCTAAACGTGCGAATAATTCCAACGTATTATTATATAAAGTTTTAAACCTCAGGGGTACCAACGTGCATGACAAAACAGCTTCATCAATTATACGCTAATCCAATCTCGCTGTGTACTCACGAAAGAAAATTTATGTTGAGGGATTTGCCTATATTTTCTGTCAGGACAACGGACGTACTATTAGCACGGATCCGGAGATTCATAATAAGTGTCACAATTCCCCGCCTTACTTACTAACTTACTTACTCACTCAGACATTCATTTGATTTTGGCAATACTGTCGATCACTTTCCATTATATGTGCTTGGTAACAGCCCCGTTTCTGTAAAGCATTTAGAAACCTGTATAGTAATAGTTACAGGGTTAATTACTGACCCGATACGGGATATACGGTTCTGTGGAAAACCATATCGGGGCGAGACCGAAGGTCGAGCCCCGATATGGTTTTCCACATACGCCAACTACTTTCTATCTCATCAAATTAACAAGGACAAACAATGTTGTTTTTTTGGTAACTAGTATTATCGAAAATATTAAATTCAATTACATTATATACCAATAACAGAAATTTGAATATTTCTACTGCCCCATATAGTCTACTGACACCATATAGAATTTATGGGTTCAGCATGTGACGTCAAACAGCCAATGAGAGAAGAGTATAGTCTACTGACACCATAAAGAATATATGGGGTCAGCATGTGACATGTTTCTACTGCCCCATATAGTCTACTGACACCATATAGAATATATGGGGTCAGCATGTGACGTCAAACAGCCAATGACAGAAGAGTACTTTGTAGATGGCGTGATATACAGTGTTATGATTAATTGTGTATAATGTATTACTCAAGCTTGACTTCTAGCTATATTGAAGATTTCGCCTTTGTGGTGTTTTATGTTATCATTATAACATTAATAAATAGATTCTTAATGCTGTAATGCAATTGTCCTAGACCTTTTCATGTATTGATACTTTATTTAACAACTTATGAAATTCAATACTGATCACATTTTCATCCTTTTATATATGTCATACTGTTTTGAACATGTATACGTATGGACTGTGTAAACCTAAACATATCTGCATCTCTTTTTCCACTGACATACGCCACTTTTTTCGGGTACCCTGATCATTGTTTTCCACTCAGCGTCCTTCGCAAGGTAACTGTGAAAATTCTCCGATGAAGCTAAAGTATTGGATGTTGTGTTTGACCATTTGATTTTGGAATAATAATGTTTATCCTATATTTCCGTTGTTTTAAAAAAGCTTCTTAAAAGCTGCTATATAAAAAAATGTTATTAACGAAATATTGAGATAAATTACTTGGACTGTGTAATTACCGTATAAATGGTCACTAAAATGCACTGTGGATTTNTTTAATGGTTTCTCCTTTTTCTGAAGTACTGAGTATATCTCCTTTTCATGTCTCCCAGTCAGCAAGGCTGTTTCAAAAAAAATATATCTTTGTTATCAGCATCCCATCAAAAAGTCAAGATTTGGGTAGTAAAACCTCATAAATTTCCCCCACAACTGGCAATATCCTGCTTTATTTCTGGAGTCAGTTTCAGTTGCCTTTGAATTCCAGGGTCATAAAAACTTCACAGAGTCCCCTTCTGTGTTACAAACAGGGAACCAGCCCCATGAATAATGAGAGGCTCTGTGGCTGATTTATGGAAGTGTAGTGTGTCACAGATTATTCCACTTTTCAGCTGATATATTGTACAAATGAATCTAAATTGTACAGTGAGGTGTATTACTTAATATTATTATAAAAATGTAGCATTACAGAAATCATTCTTCAGGTCTACATTCTATGAGATTACTATGAGGTACAAATGTGTCATTGACATTAATAATGCACAATATTTCTAGCATCTGATCAGATTTACAACTAAATCAAGTAATGGAGTTCTAAATCTGAGATAAGATTGTTACTACATGTATATACAATTCTTTAAGGGAATAGTTAATATTAACTCCTTGGTTCGCCTCTGTAGACATCACTCTCCTTGAAGTATATACTATACCCCTAAACTGCCTATGATATTTATGTAATATAACCCGTCCGAGATTACCCATAAGGCAGAGTAGGCAACTGCCTATGGGCCCCGCGACCTTTAGGGGCCCCATGGTACCGCGTATATACATACTACAGTGATTGTTTTGTTACATGCTTAATATTATAATTATAATGTTGAATTGGCATTACGGTATTATAATGACATTTTTACCTATAAAGGACATTGTCACGTGTAATATCATTCCAGCCTTGGTACTGGTAGTCTATTTTAATGAGTGAAATTGACTGGGCACTGGCATTCTAGAAGGCACTATAAGGCCGACTAGGGGCCTGAGGCGTGGGCCCCAAAAAGTTACTTCCTATGGGCCTCCACGTCGCTAATACGGCACTGAATATACCACATGCTAAATATGGTATAAAACATTTAAAGCATATTTTTTACTGCAATATTTGTGTAATGGTATTCACACTGCAGGCTTATAACTAAATACCTAACATATTTNGTTCTGTGGAAAACCATATCGGGGCGAGACCGAAGGTGGAGCCCCGATATGGTTTTCCACATTCCGGATATCCCTTATCGGGTAAGTCACTAACCCTGTTACGATTATATCACGCCAACTAATTTCTATCTCATCAAATTAACAAGGACAAACAATGTTTGTTTTTTTATTATTACTAGTATTATCGAAAATATTAAATTCAATAACATTATATACCAATAACAGAAATTTGAATGTTTCTACTGCCCCTTATAGTCTACTGACACCATATAGAATGTATGGGGTCAGCATGTGACGTCAAACAGCAAATGAGAGAAGAGTATAGTCTACTGACACCATAAAGAATATATGGGGTCAGCATGTGACATGTTTCTACTTCCCCATATAGTCTACTGACGCCATATAGAATATATGGGGTCAGCATGTGACGTCAAACAGCCAATGAGAGAAGAGTATTTTGTAGATGGCGTGATATATAGTGTTATGATTAATTGTGTATAATGTATTACTCAAACTTGACTTCTAGCTATATTTAAGATTTCGCCTTTGTGGTTTTTTATGTTATCATTATAACATTAATAAATAGATTCTAAATGCTGTAATGCAATTGTCCTAGACCTGTTCATGTATTGATGCTTTATTTAACAACTTATGAAATTCAATACTGATCACATTTTCATCCTTTTATATATATATAATACTGTTTTGAACATGTATACGTATGGACTGTATAAACCTAAACTTATCTGCATCTCTTTCTCCACTGACATACGCCACTTTTTTTCGGGTACCCTGATCATAGTTTTCCACTCAGCGTCCTTCGCAAGGTAAACGTGAAAATTCTTTTAGACTTCAGTTGTTTAAGGAGTTCTCTATTTTCTCCGATGGAGCTAAAGTATTGGATGTTGTGTTTGACCATTTGATGTTGGGATAATGTTTATCCTATATTTCCGTTGTATTAAAAAAGCTTCTTAAAAGCTGCTATATAAAATAACGTAATTAACGAAATATTCAGATAAATTACTCGGACTGTGTAATTACCGTATACATGGTCACTAAAATGCACTGTGGATTTTCTAGTTTCCACATATTAATGCTTATTAACATTCTCGGTGGCAGATACTACTAACAGTTAGTAACCTTATATGAAAAGCTACGTATATATTTTTAACGGATACTTTTTCATTCCTTGATAATACCAAGTTCATCAAAAAAATAATCTCTATTGACCTTTCTACAAAACCGGTAAACAGATTAACGTATGATATTTGCGTACATCGATGTAATGACACCAGACTTAACTAACTTGCATATGATTGGCATGTGTGTATCAGTTATTGTCAGTTTTGACACGATAATCAACGTTGCAGACCCAAAAACTATAAGATCTATCTTAGCTTGCTCAAGATAAGGCGCTTCACAGTCTTACAATATAACTCACAGTCTACAATCGAGACGTACATTTTATATGTGTATCCTTTTGATTGGGTAAATTCCAAACGCCTATCGGGGTGATTCGGAAATCTAACTGTTTGCTTTTTTGGGGTTATATTGGAGAGAAATTGTACGTTTATCGCTACGTCATAACGTTCAAACCCGAATTAAAAAAAATATAAGTTTGAAGTGTCCAATAAATGTGTGGATCGTTTTATAGTGCAAACAATATCGTTCATGGTATGTTTGAGGGGACCTAAATAAATACGCAGCCTAATGCATAAGAAACTCTTTAATAACAGCTACATGAACTGATATTTCTGACATAATATGTTCATTATTGAGTAAATTCTTGGACTCAGAGCCGAATTTTTTACCTTGGAATTTTCGAAGATATCACATCTTCTTCATCAGCTGATCACTGGCTAACTGACGTCACAGTCACATGACCGGTGAAGGGTCACGTGACAAGAGGAGACTGTCATAAACCCGGGGTAGCTCGAGTCCCTCGTCCCTGTTAAGTGATGGCCGCCGCTGTTTAATCTCAATTGCTTCTTTCACCTTGCGTTTCCATGGATGTTCTTCGGAGGTGAGTACTCTGGTTTTGTTAGGGTCGATAATATGTTCATGGTTGTGTAAAGACTTTTCTGACACACTGGTAATATGTTCATAATTTTGTAAGGACTTAACACAAAATTATCGTTATTTAATTACAAAATAACAATTAGTTTCCTGAATGCCATAATATATCATGATTTAACTGAAACAATATCCGCTGAGGAAATTCTGTCTGAATAAAGTTAAAAAGTTAAAAATCTTGAAATGCTGTTGATCTTGTCTTTAATTAGAATATGCATGCACTTTTATCAAAAATTATTTAAAACAGTATTTGTTAGCGGTTTCATTCCTAAATCATGTCGTATTTGTCCAACACGTTCCCCTTTAACCGGATTTTTGTAATGAAGAAAAGTCCTTAAAAATTCCATAAAATCGGAAAGTGTAGTCCCTGACACTAACGCAAATGCATTAAGCCCAGTTTTTCAAGAAATAAGCTCTTATTATTCCAATGCCCGTAGCAACAGCACACTAGTTTCGCATGGAATGTTAACAGGGTAACGCAACTGCAATCGCTATATCTTATCAGGTAATATATAATATATAGCTATTCAGGCACGACAATTGCCGCCTAAACTGTATTTTCGTCAAGAACAGACTTTCTTTAAACGAAAATACCATAAAAGCGGAAAGTGTCGTCTCTGATTAGCCTATGACTGCACAGGCTAATCTTAGACGACACTTTACACACATGCATTAAACCCCCTTTTTTATAGAGCGAGGCTCATTTTATGGTTTTCTCTGCATGTGATCGGATCGGGGACTTAACCTAAATGAGAAGCGCGTGTACCAGCCATTGCGATAACCGGACGACCTCGCCACTTTGCTCTAAACTTTATTAACCTCTAGGTCAAGTGATTCAGGAGGCGGAGCGATTTTCCTCTTGGCGAGATGTTAATTATTATATTGTTGAAACACTATAATCACTCGCACACTTATGCAATATGCGTGAGATTCAGGGTCATAAAACCCAACGTCTTCTGTCAATTTTCTTTCAACCGCGCGAGGAGAGCGCAAATGTGCCACACTTTTAAAGTTTGTCGACACATCGTTGAGGACAGTGACAATTACTTATCTGATAGTTCCTTATCAGAAGTAAACCGTTTTAAAAGGTCATGCATTTAAGAAAAAAATATTATTGACATCTTTACCGGGTGAATCCCGTACGGAAATAGACCTCAATTAATGCAGCGCCTGTCGCTCATATTGTTGTAATTACTATGATTTTATAAATGTCAGTGCTCTATAAAAAAAAGTATTGAACATTTACTCTTAATTAATGTACTACTAGTTTATGATAACCCGTGTATTTGAATTATTCAATTTGATGGCGCTATTTTTGTTTAATGAATATGAAAATTGAAAAGAGAATTGTCTTGTTTGGACAGAGTGGTGAAATTTTACATATGTCAATATCATACCTACATTATTAACTTAAATTTAAGGATATCATTGGTTCAGTTTACTGTCTTGTATGTACTTAAACTATAAATCAAAATGCGTACTTTCAATAAATGCTTCTATTGATAATTCTACTTAAATCAAATACACTTTGTTTGTGTTTGTTTGTAATAAATATAAATTGTAATACTTTTCTTAACTTTTGTTTTACCTGAAACATGGTACACGGGTAAGATTCACAAGCTATGTACAACTTTGAATAATAATCACTGACACTGTATGACCATTTATATATGATACTTTTTCGGTGTCTTCATCAAAAAGTACAGTTCTACAAAATAATCAAAAAGTACAGTACTACAAAACTTTCCAAAATAAAGTAGTGCAAAAGGAATAATCGATAACACATAATACATATACATACATTGTATGTATAAATACGCTCTGGTAGGAGGTTCTTAATGCAACATTTATAACGTATTTTGTGTTTTTCTAAATTAGTGCTTAGTGTGTTGATGACAACATGAACAAAACCGTAATAGTGATGTATGCAAAACATCGGTCGATTGTCGTCAAAGCATAGCATCTTTCTATTAATGATTTTATCAATAATTAAATATTTATTGACTTACTGTAAAATGCTTACACCGAACATTTAAATATCATTGCGCACTATTTCATGATAGCAATTTCGAACTTACTTTATCAATAACGCACTATATTATGCTAACGAATACACTTTGAAATTTAATTCATTAGCAATGCACTCTTATATTCAGATAGATCAAAGGCTAAACGAAGCTATAATTGTTTACATTACTTTACATGTACTTTAGGTTTTAAAACGAGTTAGAAAGAATCTTATTTTTTTTTGAAAGTTTATTAAATTGAAGATGACATGATGAAACATATGTCAGTATTGGGTTGATAACATGTATTTGACGAATACTTATCTAGACCGTTTGAAGAATAATGAATTTGATTATAAAAAGGTCTTGTACATTATTTCCCCATATTTCTTGATAGGAGCATAATCGGATTTAATTTTAATTATGTTTACATTTGTGTTGGGCGAGTACTGAAAGAAAGAAGATTAAGTCTAAATCTATTTGATTATTCCTCACGCTAACACACTTTTTCGGATTAATCCTAATACTTTTCCATCTTATTCGATTTACCCCCAAAATAGCCCAACATGTTTTTAATGTTCTTCGACGCCTTATTTCTCACCCGGTAAATATTCATTTTCACCGATTGAAAAGAATCATGTGAAAGAACTACAAAATAAATATAAACACCGTAGAGTCATGGAGAGTAAGTTGGTTCGTTATTCATTGTTCAAGTTAAACATATTTGATATAAGCTTTCTTAGAACAATACAAATAAAATGTGTACGCTAGTTAGAACATAACCACAAGTAATTTTTAAATTCATGAATGAATTCACGAATAAGGAATGAGAAACAAGTTCCATATTCCTTATTCAAAACGAAATAGCGATGAAACTAGATGACCAAATATTACCGTATTAAAATGAAAGGCGATTTGTAACTAAACAAGTATTGTATAAGCGATTGAAAACTTGTCCTGTATTGTATATGAGATTGATCAATTGTCCTGTATTGTTTAAGCGATTGATCACTTGTCCTGTATTTTATAAGCGATTGATCACTTGTCCTGTATTGTATAAGCGATTAATCACTTGTCATGTATTGTATAAGCGATTGATCACTTGTCATGTATTGTATAGTCAATTGATCACTTGTCCTGTATTGTATAAGTGATTGATCAATTGTCCTGTATTGTATAAGTGATTGATCAATTGTCATGTATTGTATAAGCGATTGATTACTTAACATGTATTGTATAAGCGATTTATCACTCGTATTGTATTGTATAGGCGACTGGTCACTAGTTCTGTATTGTATAGGCGACTGGTCACTAGTTCTGTATTGTAAAGGCGAAAGGTCACTTGTCCTGTATTGTGTAGGCGACTGGTTATTAGTCCTGTATTGTTTAGACGATTGCTCACTAGTCCTGTATTGTATAGGCGATTGATAACTTGTCCTGTATTGTATAAGCGATTGATAACTTGTCCTGTATTGTATATGCGATTGATCAATTGTCCTGTATTGTATAAGCGATTGATCACTTGTCATGTATTGTATAAGCGATTGATCACTTGTCATGTATTGTATAGGCGACTGGTCACTAGTCCTGTATTGTATAGGCGACTGGTCACTACTTCTGTATTGTATAGGCGAAAGATCACTTGTCCTGTATTGTGTAGGCGACTGGTCACTAGTCCTGTATTGTATAGACGATTGCTCACTAGTCCTGTATTGTATAAGCGATTGATCACTTGTCATGTTTTGTATAGGCGATTGATCACTTGTCCTGTATTTTAAAGGCGATTGATCACTTGTCCTGTATTGTATAAGCAATTGATAACATGTCATGTATTGTATAGGCGATTGATAGCTAGTCCTGTATTGCATAGGCAATTGATCACTTGTCCTGCATTGTATAAGCGATTGATCACTTGTCATGTATTGTATAAGCGATTTATCAATTGGCCTGTATTTTATAGGCGATTGATCACTTGTCCTGTATTGTATAGGCGATTGGTGACTTGTCCTTTTATAAATAGGCGACTGATCACTTGCTCGGGTGGTCGGTAGTCGTGTGGTTAATCACTGGTCTACCATTCCAGCGGTCGTGGGTTCAATTCCTGGCCGGGGCACTGGAAATTTCAGAAATGCTTCAAGTGTTTTCCACCCAACAAGAGATACACTGGTATGAAACCCAGGTAATTCTCGCATGTATCGGTGCTATACACTGAGCACGAAAAAGAACCATGGGATCTATTCGCAAAGAGCTAGGGTATCGCACCCGGATTCCTTGTATCTCATAAACTGTCTCTTATACCCGCTGTCTCTTCAGCAAAACCAAAGGACCCCATTGGAAATAAGTGCTTGCACTTTTATGGGTTATCCTTAACTGCAAAGTCAAAATAAGAACATGCATACATACACTTGTCCTGTATTGTATAGGCGATTGATCACTTGTCCTGTATTGTATAGGCGATTGGTAACTTGTCCTGTAATAAATAGGCGATTGATCACATGTCATGTATTGTATAGGCGATTGATCACTTGTCCTGTATTTTATATGCGATTGATCACTTGCCCTGTATTGTATAGGCGATTGGTAAATTGTCCTGTACTAGATAGCCGACTGATCACTTTTCCTGTATTTTATAGGCGATTGGTAACTTGCCCTGTATTGGATAGGCGATTGGTAAATTGTCCTGTATTATATAGGCGACTGGTCACTAGTCAAACCACATACAGAGCAAACTAGGAAACGAGCCTTGCTCTGTGAAAAGGAGGTTTAATGCATGTGCGTAAAGTGTCGTCCCAGATTAGCACGTGCAGTTCGCACAGGCTAAACAGGGACGACACTTTCCGGTTGTATGGTATTTTTCGTTTAAAGTAAGACTGTTCTGGACGAAAATCCAGTTTAGGCGGAAGGTGTCGTCCCTGATTAGCCTGTGCGGACTACACAGGCTAATCTGGGACGACACTTTACGCACATGCATTAAACCCGCTTTTCACAGAGCGAGGCTCAAATGTATCGGTGAATGTATCCAACACTTGTTCAGAACCTCGTACATAAGCAACTCAATACACCGAGTTGAATTCCGGAAAGATATAGCGAGTGCAGTTGCGTTACTCCATGTATAACTAATGTGCTCTTGTTATACATGTATAGTCCCGGGAATCGGAATAATAAGAGCTCATGTCTTGAAAAACTGGTCGTCCTAGTGCATGCGTGTACAGCGTTGTCCCAGATTTGCGTGTGCAATCCGCGGACGACACTTTACGCACATGCATTAATCCCCATTTTCACAGAGCGAGGCTCATATAGACAGTTTCATAATGTTTCAATTAACAATTACCAATGTTTATTTTCTTCTTTCTGCATAAGTATCTATGCACCGTAATACAAATTCATGACAACACAAGATGTTAAGATCAACTTCTGATGTTTTATATTAAGAAACGGACCATGTAACAAGCAAAATGTCATATGTTCCTACCAGTTACATACGCTTTTCGAAGCTATCCAGTTATAAGGATGAACAAAGTGAATCAATGGTAGTAGGGAAGCTTTAGTTATTAGGATAACAAAGTGCTCTTCTTGATAATTATTTGACCCTGTGGGCATCCGCAATTGATTACTGCGGCAAAACTGACATTCACTAAGACGTCAAATGTTTTTTTGTGGAACTGAATCTGTCCAGTACACGTATAACGAGAAAATACATCCGAACGCCATTTTTTAATGTCATTATTTATGTATAATTTGTGTTTGCTTCCAGTTTCCGATGAACCTTGATCTTGGAAATGTCTGTCACATTCATGTGCTATAAGAGAATTTATTTCATTGACGCCATGCAGGATTTTGCGAATAATTTGGCAAACAAATTTGCCGCAAAACATATAAACACTCGGCACGCTATACCAGAGAGGCAATTTTGTTTTGTCGTCGAAAAATACATTTCAGATAAAATTAACTTTCATCGCTGGGTGGCTACTAATTCATTTCATCGTGCGTCGGTCGAATTTTATCGACTGTTCAGGTCGAATTCATTAGCGAATATTATATTCTTATTATTGATGCTTTTAAGTTATAACCACGTATAACATCCCAATCGTCTGAATAGGAACATTAATCATTCTATGCTGGATCAAATATGTGATTGGGAGTGTTTACAATGTTGCAATAACATTTCCTTTGGTTAGTCTAATTAGTCTTAATTAAGGTGGATAAAGAGGCGCATTTTTTTTTATAACCTAACAGGAAACAAGCAATTATCAACGGAGAAGTTGATAGTACAACGGAAGTGCTCTTAGTTGTCCGGGCGGTGAGAAGTAGATAATAAGTAATTGCAGGTTTCTAGCATGCTACACGTATTTTATAAATATTTTATTAAATTTAATCCATGACATGTTTGCTATTTTTTCAGCGTTTCATGAATACTTATTACTATAGAAGCCATTAAGAAAATCGGTTATGTAAACAAGAGGGTCATTCAGGGCGATGTAAGCAATGTATCACATACGATGGCAACCGATATGCGCCAGCGAACTAACAATAGCCGTGAAATACAAAGAGCCTCGTTCTGGGAAAACTGGGCTTAAGGTGTGTGCGTGTCTTCCCAAATTAGCACGTGAGTCCGGGGCGATTCTATTCGCCCTGACTGGATTTTCGTTTTGGAGAGACTTTATTTAAATGAAAAATTCCTTAAAATCGGACAGTGTCGTAATTGATTAGCCTGTACGCAAAGGTTAATCTTGGACGACACATAACGTAAATGCATTAAACCGAGTTTTCCCAGAACGAGGCTTACAGTGATTTCAGAACAGATCTCGGCGTTGTGTTTATTAATCGCAATTACTATTCGCCTTGCATGTGCGATTCTAGCCGAAAGGACATAATGAAATGCATTCTGATTCAGTGCAGTATTTCTTTACATTTCGGGGTCGCCGAATGTCAACATATACGCATCTGTCCTGACAGACTCAACTAATGGATGTACGCGAATATCACATGTTTAAAAGTTCTTGATACGTACTTTAGATTATCAAAAAGTGCCAATACGTCAACAATACATGTTATAATCTGCGGATGTTATACAGCCTTTTGGATTTGTGGACTCGGAACTAACAAGGACATTCCTTCAACCAAATTGAAATCTGTCGTTTACAAAGTAATTCCGTCGGTAACTGTCGATCAGCTAAGCTGATTTCCTTTCCCAACGTACATATTGTATAATTTGCACCATCAATCAGATTATACCTCTTCCACAACCCTTCCACAAAGGGTTTCTCTTGTTGTTTCTTCATGAGTCATGTGTTTGGCGAATCTCTTAAGTATGTTGGCGGATTTTTGCCATGTTAAATATTATCACCAGAAAGAACAAATAATGAAATATGATATAATTGTCATATCGGCACTTTTTTTGTAGTTGTCGCTGGCAAATTGTGTTTTTTTCGTGTTTGCGATCTTAAAATCCGCCTTACGCCAGAAAGATATGGCAAAATTTGTCACCAACCGAAATATCGTCTCAGATATTTTACGTTTGAGATACGCGAGACAGAATTTGAAAAATCCTAAGTAAAGTTTAGACTCATATAATGGCGTAATTGCACAGTCCAAATAAGTTTAGTCGCGACATTTCTATCATTGCAATCAGCCATTATGCACAAAATGAAGAATCACATGGAAATGTTGTTTTGCAAATTAGACGAGAACACGTAACCCAGACTGAAATATTCATTGCTCAGCAGCACAATCTGCAACCTGGGATGCTAAGCAACGATACATTATGTGTTCTTCTTTGTTGATTGCATGTTGTACGCGGTATAGTTTTCCATTTTCTCGGAATTTACTGCATAAAAAAAAACACAAAAACGAACTACATGTTATACGACATGTTAATGACATTTCAAATTGTTTCAATTACATTCGAACTGTTTTGACAGATTTATCTTGACATTTGTCTAAATTACATATGTTAACTTGAAAAAAAAAACGCTTTCGCCTTTCGACAAAAATGTTGCAAAATTGTTACTATAACAAAGTTACACTCAATTTTTCATACGTTAGTTCGTCTGAAATGTTTGAACATGCGGGCCAGGAGCTTGCGACAGAAATTTTACGCTGTTACGTTTCTCCCGTGAGTGACAGTGAATATGGCGAGAAGCGATTAACGAATATTTTGCTGTTGTGTTATGAACGTTTGTACTCTTCGCCTCCTTCACCGACAGTGTGATCCGCTCCGATGTTGTTACCTATGAACCTCGCTCTGGGAAAAAAGGGGTGTAATGCATGTGCGTTTAGTGTCGTCCCAGATTAGTCTTTGCAGTCAGCAAAGGCCAATAAGGGACGACACTTTACGCCAGGGACGACACTTTACGCCTAAACTGACTTTTTGTCAAAAGAGTCTTTCTTTAAAAGAAAAATACAATAACAGCGGAAAGTGTCGTTCCAGATTAGCCTGTGAGGACTCTTTACGCACATGCATTACACCCCCTTATATGTTGTACAGTTACATTAACAGTTTAAGAATCTACATAACTTTATCCAGCATTCGATTTCGTATTATTTATAGTCTGGCCTAGATGCCACATGGTGCCAGTATGATGCCACATGTGATGTAATGACATTGCTGTTACCGTTAACTAATAGTCACAATTAATTATTATATCTAAACGTAAGTATGTTTTCTAAAATATATGCTTTTTTCTTTCATTCAAAGACAACTTTAGTGAATATAATATCGATGTTTTGTCCTGTTACAAAGTAAACTGTGACAAGTATCACATCAGTTATTTACCAATTAATAAAAATGTAACGTTATCAAATTTATGATCCATTCTAAAAATGGCCATATTATAAATTCAATTGAGCCGCGCTCTGGAAAAACGTGACATAATATATGTGCGCAAAATGTCGTTCCAGAGTAGCTTGTGCATTCCGCACTGGCTAATCAGGGACGACACTTTCCGCTTTTATGCAATTTTACGTTTGCTGACTGCACCGGCCAAACTGGGACGATAATTTACACACATTAAGCCCGGTTTTAACAGAGCGCGGTTTATTTTTATTTTGGTGTTAACTTGCCAAATTAATATCTCCGCACTTAACATCTCCTGTTTTTTTTAAACAAAAAATCCTTATAAAAAGAATATCCACGATTCAGCTTTAGGTTAAATGAGGAGAATATGCAAATGCTGAGAATTGTTCTCTAAGTACCTTTATGGTGACCGTTAGGANCCCCCCCTAAAATCGCCAAAGTAAAGTCAATTCATTTGATGTTTCACACTTAACTAGACCCATGTCCGCATGACGCGCATCAAATGTCTGGCTTTGATAATAAAGAAGCTCGTTCCATTACTTTCATTGCTATTTAATAGAACATCATTGTAACTCACCGAATGCAATAACTCCACCTCCTGGTAATGATTAACTGGTGGTTATTGAATATGTCATATGAATGCCCGTTTCGAATTGATATATGCAATTGAAGACTTTCGTTTAGAGAAATAGCATCAGTAACGACGTACATGCGAGTTATTTAAAGGATTTATGGACTGGTTTGCTCTCTTTCCTAGAAACGGGATTAAAACATGATTTTGACAAGTTATGGAAAATGATGATATACGACTTTGCTTTGAATGTATGATATACTGGTAATAGGATACCTCTTTTCAATTATGTAGTATTCCGACCACTTTATCTCTCGGCAAGACAGAATATCTATACAATATACCAGATGATTTACTTATGCGCCATAAGGTTGACTATATCCACTAGAGAATGTATATTTATTATACATTTAGGAGTCATGAAACTCCAGAAACGTCAGAAGAGATATTCTAGCAACAATCAGTTAGTCTTTTTATTTATGTCATGTCACATTTGCTTATACAGGAAAAGTGACCAATCGCCTATACACTACATTGCAAGTTATGCATCGCCTGTACAATACAGGAAAACTGACCAATCTTCTATACAATTAAAGACATGTGACGAATCGTCTTTACAATTTAGGACAAGTGAACTATTGCCAATACAATACATGACAAGTGAACTATTGCCTATACAATACAGGACAAGTGAACTATTGCCTATACATTACATGACAAGTGAACTATTACCAATACATTACAGGACAAGTGAAAAATTGCCTATACATTAAGGGACAAGTGAAAAATTGCCTATACATTAAGGAACAAGTGAAATATTGCCTATACATTACTGGACAAGTAAACTTTTGCCTATACAATACACGACAAGTGAACTATTGCCTATAGTTGACAGGACAAGTGAACTATTGCCAATAAAATACAGGACAAGTGAACTTTTGCCTATACATTACAGGAAAATTGAAATTTTGCTTATACAATACACGGCAAGTGACTTACCGCCTTTACAATACAGGGCAAGTGAACTATTGCCTATACATTACAGGAAAAGTGAAATATTGCCTATTCGGTACAGGACAAATATACTTTTGCCTATACGGTACAGGGCAAGTGAACTATTGTATATTCAATACATGAAAAGTAAACTATTGCCTATACAATACACGACAAGTGACCAATCGCCTATACAATACAATGCAAGTGATTAATCACCTATACAATGAAGGAAAATGACATATCGCCTATACAATGCAGGACAAATGACATATCGCCTATACACTATAGGACAAGTGAACAATCGCCAATACAATGCAGGGCAAGTAAACACTCGCCTTTATAATGCATGGCAAATTTAATATCGCCTAAACAATGCAGGACAAGTGACATATTGCCTATACAATATAGAGCATGTGAACAATCGCCGATACAATACAGGACAACTGAACAATCGCCTATACAATTCAGGGCAGTTGACAAATTGCCTTTACAATAAAGGGCAATAGACCAATCGCCTATACAAAACTCGTACTAGTGAACAATTGCCTATACAACACAGGGCAAGTGACCAATCGTATTTACAATACAATATACGTGACCAATCGTCTATACAATACAGGGAAGGTGACCCATCGTCTATACAATACAGGGCAAGTGACCAATCGCCTATACAATACTGTACTAGTGATCAATCGTCTATACAACACAGGGCAAGTAACCCAAAACACATTTTATATGGAATATTTCACGTCCGCATATATGAGAGCACTGCCAAAAGGAATATAAAACGGATATTTTGGAAGATTTGAAATGTGCTTGTCGTGCTTGCGTGCATTGTAACGTAAACAATAGGAATTTGCCTCGAATGATAGACTACACTTCTCAACTGGTATAAAATATTTATATAACCGGGAATTGTGATCAACTTTACCCTTAGCCTGCGCTTTATTTCGTCAAAAAAGAGTAAATAATACCATACTTACGTGGATTTGAAGTTTCTTAGCGGAGGCAATGTTTACAATTTTCTACTTGACATGCTAGCCAAAATGACTTCACGGACCACGTGGTATGGCCACACTGATACGGCATGATTCAGGACTGAAACCGCTAACGAATATCGTTTTGAATATTTTTTGGTAAAAAGGGCATGTATATTTTAATTTAAGACGAGATAAACAGCAGTTCAAGATTTCAACTTTTTAACTGCATTTAGAATTTCCTCGGCGGATATTGCTTCAGTTTAATTATTATTTATTCTGGCATTCAGGAAACTAACGGTAATTTTGTTATTAAATAACGATACTTTTGTGTTAAGTCTTGACACAATTATGAATATATTACCGGTGTGTCCGAAATATCATTTAATGTTATTGTTACGACAGAGTGTCTTATGTATAAGAACGTGTATTTATTTATTTTCCCTCATACTTACCATGAACAATATTGTTTGCTCCATAAATCGATCTACAAATTTATTAGACACTTCAAACACATAAATCTGTATTTCTGTTTTGAACGTTATGACGTTGCGAAATACGTAAAATGTCTTTCCCAATATGACCTTGTAAAAGCAATCTGTCAGATTTCCAAATCACCCCAGTACGCGTTTTGAAGTAATCCAATAAAAAGGATACAGAGATAACATTTGCGTCTCCATTGTAGACTGTGAGCTATATTGAAAGACCATTAAGTGTCTTACTTTGATCAATCTTAGATCTACTAGTTTTTGGGTCTGCAATGTTGTTTGTCGTGTCAAAAATGCCAATAAATAATACACAAATGCCAATCATATGCAAATCAGTTCAGTCTGGTGTCATTGTATCGATGTTCGCAACTATTGGATTCAAATCTGNTGCTGAGAATTGTTCTCTAAGTACCTTTATGGTGACCGTTAGGACATTACTTGATAGATAATGTCACAGTATTATGACAGGGAACTTTTGAGACAAAACATGCTGTTTTTGTTCAAGAAAAACTGCACTAAAAGTGTAACTTTAACACCGATGTCATAGGCGGATCCAAGGGGAGGGGGGGTCGGACGCGGCGTACGCCCCCCCCCCCCCCCC